>PVJN01012265.1:0-25000 GCA_004026805.1 Lasiurus borealis
AGTCAGATGGAAGGGACCAGGAACATTTGCTAAGAGCAAGGGAGTGAGTGTTAGTAGGTGAAGATCATGTCCTTGGTGTAGCCCAGTTTCTCCAGGTTCGGGTGAGCAGCGGTCTGGATCAGGGGTGGTGGGCCGCACACCAGGATGAACGTGGACTTGCCGGGAGCAGGGAGGTGCTCCTGGATCATGTCAGCGGTGATGAAGCCCGAGCTGTATGTCCAGCCTGAGGGTAAGCAGAGGAGAGCTGGGGAGGCGCCAGGGGGGGACCCTGGCCCTAGGCCTCTTGCTGCCCCAAAAGCCAGGGAGAGGGAGGCCAGGCTGCTCTCCAAGACTCAGAAGTGTATACTACTGCTCTCTGAAGAAAGTGGAGAAGTAAGAGGACATGGGGTCCCCAGGCAGGCCTCAGTTCACTCCAGATCCCAGGCTCTGAGGCCTCTTCCTAGAGTCTGCCTGGCGTGAGCAGGATGGAGAAGGGGTCAGTGGCAGTATATTGATGCCTCCATGGGATGTGTGTAGAGTGCAAGGTGCCAGTAGGTGTTCAGGGTAGCCCAGTGCCTCAGTGTCCCTCCTGATATTCAGGGCAGTGTCTGAAGTTCTGCTGCGATATCGGACACTTTCTCTTGATTGCCTTTGCAAGCAGGTCGTTCCAAATCCTCCCTTCTTCAAATTCCTGAATTTTCCGTGGGAGGTAGAGCCCAAGTCCTCAACCCCCAAGCCCAGTCCTAATAAACACACACACACGCACAGGGACTCAGCCCTGAGATGGGTCAATGGACCCATGGTGGGGAGAATGGGGTTCATACCAAGAGGAGGCCTGTCCAGGGTGTACCACAGGGTGAACTGCTCCGGGTGAGTTGTGGCAACTTCTTCGAGCTCCCTTCTCATCAGGATGTCATCCTCCGTCTAGAAAGGAAGCAGCCTGAGCACCGCCCCTCCAGAGATTTCCTGCTTATCTCTCAGGTGGAGTACATGGGTTAGCATGTTCCTGTCCCGGCTGCCGCAACTGTAGCTGGAGTGCTCCCACAGGCCCCGCTCCTGCACGACAAACCCTCTCTTGTGAGGGCAGGAGTTGGGCAGTTGGGTCACTGCCTCCAGTTGCAAGGGGGGTGGCTTCCCTCAGAGGCCCCAGTTCCACCTCCCACAACCACACTGAGCACCAGGCTCAGCAAACCTAGCTGAAATGAGCTTAGCGTGGGCCCAGGATCTTCTGCAGGGAATGAAAGGGGCTAAAGCAGCAATATATAATATAGTAATATGATATGATATGATATGATATGATATGATATGATCTATATTTATATATATATAAAAGCCTAAATGACCGTTATGACTGGTTGGCCAAACCACCAGTCCATAGGTCGCTCTAACACTCACTGATGACCAGGGGGGCAGACGATCAATGCTGGAGTTGCCCCCTGGTGGTCAGTGCACTCCCACAGCCAACCTTCCATGGCAGGCCAATCTCCTGCAGTCCCTTCCCCCAGCCGGCTGGCCCAGATTGGCCCCCATCGCCAGCCAGGCCAAGGGACCCCACCCATGCACAGATTTGGGCACTAGTGGGGCCCCTCAGCCTAGCCTGTGCCCTCTCACAATCTGGGACCCCTTGGGGGATGTTGGATAGCTAGTTTCAGCCCAATCCCCACAAGCCCAATCCAGACAGAAGGGAGCCTGATCCTGTGCATTGAGTGTCTGTCCCCTGGTGGTCAGTGCGCATCACAGCGACTGGCTGTTCAGTCGTTTAAGTTTATATATATATATAAAATAAACAGCACTGGAGAGCTAAAGAGAAAAACAAAGGCTGGAGCCTCATATGGGGAAAAGCAAGCCGAAGCCTAAAGAAACTTGTCACAGGCTCGGAGATGTTACACAGAGACCTGGAATCCTAAAACTCGTTATCATTCTGATCCTGGGATTCTGTTTAATAATCCAAAAGTGACCAAGTTGAGATACAATTATTTATCACCATTATTTATAAGTAAATGAAAACAATCTGAATGTAGAAGATTTAGTAAATGATGGTGCAACTTGATATAGACCATAATAAAAATATTTATAAAGAGCTTTCATGAGAAGAAGATATCTGCATAGTAATGTTGACAAAAAAAACAAAACCATATATATGTAACTGTGAATACATATATAACGCGTAGAGGAAAAAAGACAACAATAAGTCAAATATTTACATGCTTCTGTATAGCCAAAATTTGCATGGAGCGCTGCTATGATTTGATACCCAGATTAACATAGAACTAAGTACTAAGAAAGGAAGGAAAGCATAGTGCTTAGGTTGGTTGGGGAGACAAGAGTTTTTTTAAAAAAAGCAATGAATAGGAAAATAGGCCAGGATTTAGCTTCTCCGCTGCCAGCAGCCCACTGGTCCGCCCACAGCTGCAGGCACCAAGTGGCCTGGGCTCAGTGTGGGGAGAGGAGAAGGCAGAGCCCTGTTCAGCAAACATTCCATCCATCCTACCCCTGCGAGCCCGGGGCAGACTCAGCAAAACTGACCTGGTTGGCAAAGATGAGGGACATCCTGGTCTTGTCACGGGGGTTCTTGGTGATGTAGCGAATGAGCTGCAGCATGGGCGTGATTCCTGGAACACAGTGTGCCGGCAGGCCAGCTTGCCCTCGCGGCTGCCCACAGTCCCTGGTCTGAAGCAGCTGGACCCCAGGTCTACTTTTCTCACTTTGGTCCCCAAAACTCAAGGGGGGGGGAACTGCCCTTCATTTTGGTTTTCCCTTTCTCACTTTCACATGGCCAGATGGAAGGAGCGTTGGCTTTGGTTTGGGAACTGGGTTCCATGTCCAGTTCTCTTGCTATCTGACCAGGGTGGTTCAAGTACCTGTCTGGGCAATTCAGGGACCTCGTTTGTGACACGGGATTCACGATGAGTAAATGTAATAGTTGAAAAAGTGCCTATTATGGTGCCTGGCGAGTTGTAGTTCTCCTTACATGTTTGTTCTCTTCTTTCAGAAATCCATGTCAAAAGATGGGGGTGAGGCTTGCACTGGAGCTAGGAGTCCTTGCGGGACCATTTGTGGGCCTGCCCGGCCTGGTTCTCAGCCTCTTTCCTGTTCTTACCCTGACTTTAGAGGCTCTCCTGGGCTTCTGGACCTCCCCCACCGTGTTGGCGAAGGGGAGCAGGGTACACAGGGCCAGGGTCAAGGCCCATCACTGACCTGCATGCCCGTCTGAAACAGCCAGGGAAGGAATCACTCACATCTCCCCTTCTAGGATCCAAGGTCAGAAATGGCTCAGGGGTCACCTAGGAAGAGCCCTCAGAAGCCTCTTACCTGTGCCCCCAGCGATCATTCCCAGGTGACTGGCTCGTTTTTCTTCAGGCTTACTCGTTTTGTATGCTTTGACTGAAAACTTCCCTGGAAACACAGAGGATGCTGCTCACTTCTGGAGTCCTTGCCTGAGAGCCTGCAAAACAGCTTTCCTTGGGACTTCCTAGGGGCATGTCCATCTGAGGATGTGGCTGCACCATTTTAAGCCAGAGGGAAAGCCAGGGCGACCTCCATGGCCAGCCCGGTGCACCTGTGCACAGAGTGGGGATAGAATCTGGGCCTCGCAGGGAATCCCTGGATCTTTTCTCCTGAGGAAGGAGGGAGGTTCCATTAGATAGTGGACAGGGAGCCTCACAGAGCGCTCCCACCCACAGCAGCAAGAGAATGAGTGACGAATATGCGAGTAAATAAATGAGTGTGGACTCCATCCATTGTTTTTCAACAGTCATAGGTTACTTTTTATGCATCAGGTGTTGTGCCTGAAAGCAAACACCACTCACTTACAGGACATACAGTGACGAGGAAACACCTAAGCACTCCCCTGGCTGGATGGCGCCTGCAGTCTTGTGAAATGATATGTGAATGGATGTGCGGCAAACCCAGGTGACTCAAATCTGAGTTTTCTAGAACAATGCAACTACCACAGGAATCTTCTTCCTCCCCCATGGGAGGCGCAGGGTGAACCCCCAGTACCTGGCCCATGATAGAACAGGCGCCCAGTTGGCCCTCGAAAAAGAATGGTGTCCCCAATTTTCATGTTGTCCAAGTATTGAGACATCTTCCCTCCCTCTGGATAATTCGGGTGCACATTTTTGAAGTAGATCTGAAAAATAAGGCAGCATGGTTCTCTCAGCCTCAGACCCGAGGCTACCACCGCACACAACTTAGGCATTTGCTGTTGGAAACCGTGCAGAAAATGCCCCTGCACTCATGATTGCTCTAAGCAACCCGGAGATTTGACCAGGTCAACGGCTTCACTGTGAAATGACACTGTCCACCCTAAAGGCTTGTGAAGGTGAGGCACCTGGACCTGGGGGGCATTGTTTACCTTTATAATGAAGTCCACATAGCCTTGGTCATCATCACTGGACACAGGTGTGTATGCCCTGATCACCAGGACACCATCAATGTTGGCCAAGAGATGGACATAGTTACCTACAAAAAGGCATCAAACGGCAAGTTGACGTGACCAGCCTAAATAGGACTCGGAAGTCACCTAAAGAACTGAGCCTTAGGGAGGTGGGTGCATAGTGGGCAGGGTGCATGGGAGGAGGGCCAAGCAGGGAAGAAGCCCCAGTGCAGATGTGTGAATCCTAGGCCTGTCCTTGTCGCTTCGTGTGCCACCTTGAGCAAGTCACTTCATCTCTCTGAGCATCTCTATGACTGGGGACCGTATCCCTGCCCTCCTCCATCATAGGGTAGTTGGCAGATTCACTCACAGGAAACCTGTTGCTAGTGTGGGCTCACTGTGTCAAATGAGCAGGAAGAGTTCATTGTTGGAGGCTGAGTATTAAAAACTACAGAAAGGGGTGTGTCCCTTTTAAAGCAAGATATATTGCCATCACAAAGTCATTTCTTCCTAGACTGGGGTCAGCAAATGAATCACAGCCCCCTCAGCTGTAACCTGTTGCCTGGCACAGAGAATGCCTGGGCTCACAGGTATGCAAAGCCCCAGGATGTGGACACCCACAGACCAGAAGTTCCAGAAAGAGCACTGTTCTCCTGGGCAATGGCTCTGCTGAGGGGCAGCAGTGAAGTTCTGAACCATGTAATCCTGCCCCTCCAGGGTGGAACTGAAGGGGCCAGCCGTGGCCAGAGACCTTCGGATGGAAACTACACCCCAGGCCACATGATGGGCTGGGCTGTTCAGATTTCTGCTGGATCTAACAGGGAGACTTCAGCAATTAGTGGTGAAGGCAGAAGTGGCAATAGAGATGCTCAGAGACAAAAGCCAGAGGAAGTTCTGTGCCAAGGTGTCTGAGGGAGTAGAAACTATACACAGGAAAGGGAGTGGATATGTAGACAGAGGTAGAGACCTGGAGAGAGACAGAGGAGGAGGGCAAGGAGGGGTAGGAGGAGGACAGGAGGTGGGGGAAGAGGGAAGGAGAGCTGGAGGGGCCAGTCCTTCCAATACCTTCAGGAACATAAACCAAAATCTTTGAGGAGGCCTGAAACCAAACACCACTCACCTACAGGAAGCCCCAAAACATGTTCTGTTGAGGGCAGTGCAAAGCGGAACCTCCTGGTGTTGTGGGTGATTTGCTGATAAAACAGAAAACAAAGGCCGGCTCTGTCAGCTTTCTAGAAGCTGCGCTGGGGAGCTAGATGCCTGGGACAGAAGTCCCAGTTGGTGCTTTCCCAGGTGTACACACAAACAATGGCAGCAGGGAGGCCTTGAATGTCTGCCCCAAGGCCCTGCCTTCCCAGCTCAGCACCTTCCCCACTCCTCTGCCCTCCTCTCTTTTACCTACTGACCAAGGGTCGACCCATTACCTCTTTCTCAACCAGGGGCAGTGGATACTTGGTTTCAGGGTTCTGTAAGGTGATGGTAAGTTGTTTCCTCCTTGAGTTCATGTTCTTCAGGGCCAACAGAAGCACCGTGAGCCCAATGATGGCGGCGGCAAGGAGCAGGGACGGTTCCTAGCCAGACACAATGCGAGCAGGGCACCTCAGGTCCTGCCTGCCTTTGGCAGGGCAGTTCTCAGGCACACAGGAGCCTCCTCCACAACCCAGGCATAAACGCTGGGGTGTGCCTGAAAGAAACTGGGCAGAGGGAAAGGCACTAAAAGAGAAAGCAGGCTGAGTCTAGAGGGGGCACCCAGTGGGGATGGGATCAGTTGCAGGTCAGACAAGGAGGCGTGGTTCAGGCAGCCTGAACCACACGCCAAGCAGATGGCCTAGGAGTGCTAATGCTGCCAGGCCCTTCCTGCCCATCTTCCTCCAAGGGTGCCATCCCTGGGAGTGCCCTCCTGGAGGTGGTCGATGGTTGATGGCATTGCTGCCGCTGCTTCTTAAAAATATATTTTACTGATGTGTTACAGAGAGGAAAGAAGAGGGAGAGAGAGAGTTAGAAACATCGATGGGAGAGAAACATCAATCAGCTGCCTTCTTTCTGCACACTCCCTACTGGGGATGTGCCCGCCACCAAGGTACATGCCCTTGACCAGAAATGAACCTGGGACCCTTCAGTCCGCAGGCCCGACGACGCTCTATCCACTGAGCCAAACCGGGTAGGGCGATGATGGCATTGCTTCTAACATACAATTTGGAATGAAGGCCACAGTCCCCAAAGACAGAACTTGAGTGGGAGACTGGGTGTGGCATCCTCCAGAGATGATCTTGGCTGAGAGCTAGGCAGGGGATGGCTCGCCTCCCCCCCACCCCACCCTCCACTGCTCCCGGTTTAGGCTAGGAGCTGGGGTGCTCCGTGATCTTAGCTTTTTGGGACACGCCAACACCTCAAAGGCAGGAGGAGGAGGAGACAGCACTCCCCTGTCATCCCTCCGCCCTGCCTCCAACTCCAGCCTGCCCGGCCCTTTGCAGACCTCGGGATGCCCAGACCTGGTCGAGGGCCCAGTTCTCACATCCGTCCGGCACCCGATGCCCCGCCCCGCACGCACCACGCCCTCGCCGGCTCCGCAGGGTCCAGCGCCCACCTCCTTCTCCTCCCTCCCGCCTCCCGCCCTCTCCCCGTCCCCCCGCAGGACCCCGGGGGACGCCGTCGGGCTTTCCCGGGCCCCCGCCCGCCTCCGCCTCCGCCTCCGGACTGCGGCCTCTCCCGCCGGCCGCCCTGCCCTGGGAGCCCACCCGGAATGAGTCGCCGAACATGATGAAGTGGGGCTGGTGCGCGGTCCCCACCCCGCGGGCCCGCTGACTGGGGGCCGCCGACCTGCAGCTCCGCCGGACCGACGGCCGAGCCTCGCGGACAGGTAGGGACGCCGGCCGGAGGGGCGGGGCGGGGCGGGCGACGCGTGCCCTGACCGGCGGCGGCGGCGGCTCTGCGCTCGCGGCGGGCGCCCTTCCAGGTGACCCCCCACCCCTGCCCCCGGCCCGCGGCGGCGGCGCGGCGTTGGGAGGTTCTTTCTCGCGCGACTCTGTCTCTGCACCTGCCCCGCGCCGCGCCGCCGGGGACAGGCGGCTGCCAGGGGCGTCCTCTGCTGGGGGGCAGGGGGGGTTTCTGGTTCCTAGGGAACCATCCTTTCCGAGTAATAGGGCCCCCTCTCCAACCTGGTCCTCTCTCTGCACGCTCTGTCTGAGCTGCCCAGGTGGAGAGCTTCCTGCCCTCTGCTGGTTCAAAGCGGTGCAAGGCTGGGGAGAGGTTGGACGTCTGTCTGGGTGAGTGGGAGGGAAGGGATGCTGCTGGTAAAGGAGCTGGGAACTTAGGCCAATTCTCAGAGCATCCATCTATCCATCATCCTACCCTGAGCCTGGTCCAGGGCGAGGTGTTTGTAAGGGTGAGGTTAGGGGTGTGATCCATTTTTTTTTAAAAAGACATTATTCAAGGTGCTCATTCATGCATTTATTATTGGGAGAGAGAGAGAGAGAGAGATGACAGGTACCCAATAATAAATGGGAAGCAGAATGGCAGGCGTGTCGGTTATGGGGGTTTCTTCACAATAGATTTGAGAATCTGGCTCACTCTCCTCCCGCATCGGTTCACCTATCCCAGTGGCAGAGATAAATTCCTGCCTCCTGGACATGAATGAGACAGCAGCCAAGCAATAGATTCTCATCCCATTAACTTACCCCTACCCCCAAACACACACCGCAGGCCCATTTGTAATGAACAACTCTCCTAACACCTGCAGGTGCCAGGATATTATTGTTAGATACCTTTCTTTTCTTTTCTTTTCTTTCTTTCTTTTTTTTTTCAATATAATCAGTCTAAAGTGATGGCCTGTGAACCTAATGTCATTGCCTATGGAGACTGAATATCTTTCATGTGCTTATTTCCCACAGCATTTCTTTTTCTGAGGGGAAAAAAAAAATCTGTGTTCATGCTTTGTGCCCATTTTTCTGTTGAATTGCACCATATTTTCTTACTGTTTTTTTTTATATTTTAAAGACTATTTCTTTGTTCGTTATATGATTTACAAATGTTTTCTCCCAGTTTGCAATTTATTTTACCTTTCTTTATCCTCTCTGTCTCTTCTCTCACTCCCTGGATGTATTTTGATGAATAGGAGTTGGTAATTGCAATGTAGTCAAATGTTTTAATCTTCAATCTTTATGATCAGTGCTTTTTGTGACTTGCCTATTTATAACCAAGATTCTAAAGAGATTTTATATTTTCTCTGATAAAATTTAAAGTTTTTCCTTTCACATTTAAGTCTCTCAACCACCTGAAACTGATTTCTGTGTATGGTTTGAAGCAGGGATCCAATTTCATTTTTGCCACGTGGATAACGTGTTGTCTTGGTAACATTTATTGAATTGCTTGTACCTGGCCACTAACCTGCAATGCCATCGCTGTCATATATAATTTTTTATATATGTACGGGTCAAGTTCTATAAAAAATATTAAAAGTATTTATTTCCATTTTACCCCTTCAACAAATGACTACTTCTTAGCCTAGTTCTATCTTCTTTGTTCTCTTACATTGAGCTAGTTGCTTCACTCCTGTTCTAATTATAATAGTTTATAACAAGTATTTATATCATCCACTTTTTTAATATATTTTATTGAATCTTTTACAGAGAGGAAGGGAGAGGGATAGAGAGTTAGAAACATTGATGAGAGAGAAACATCGATTAGCTGCCTCTTTCACGCCCCCTACTGGGAATGTGCCCACAACCAAGGTCCATGCCCCTGACCGGAATCGAACCTGGGACCCTTCAGTCCTCAGACCGACGCTCTACCCACTGAGCCAAACCACTTTCGGCATCATCCACTCTTATATATTCATTGGTTCCCAGCTCAAATATCACTTCCTCAGAGATGTCTGCTCCTGTCCCCCAATTTAAGTAGATGTATACATTACATTCTAGTCATAGCTTTTACTTCAGTTTATAATTATACATCTTGAATATTCAATCGATAAAGAACTGGTTCTCACATTTGCCTGGAAATTCTACTCTAGGGTAGAAACCTGGCTTCCCCAGCGTTTAGCACAGTGACTGTCCTGAGTGAATAAATTCATCTATGCCCTGCAGCATTTAGCACAGTGCCCGGCACGCGGTAGATGCTCCATAAATACTAAAGGACGGAATAGCCCTTTCCACCAGAACTCTATGCTGCTTTCTTGATTAATTTGGCTCCATAAGACTTACCACCATATCTTACACATACCTTACCTACTTGTTTACTGCTTTTCTACACTATAATGGGAACTCCAAGAGGCCAAGACTTGCTTTGTCTGTTTCAACTCCTGCTATATCCCAGGTAGAATAGTGTCTGGCAATTGGTAGATGCTCAATAAATATTTATTACATGAATGAAAGAACGAATGTCTTTTTTTTTTATCAATCAAAAGTATTTGTGCATTGGGAATTAAAATCACTTCTCCTTTTCCTGTAACTTTCTTAGTAGTTTGCTTCTTCCCTCCATTCTCCCTTCTCATTTTCTCTGCACAGTCCTCCCTGTTACTGAGAGGCAGATGGCACATCCTCCTTTATCAGTCTTACAGCAGGATAAAAGGCTTATCTGCACTTACCTGGACTCCCAGTAATTTTGACAGGGCAGAGAGTCCCTCCTTCCTCAGCACTCCTACACACACTTTTTACGTGAGTCCCTCACTTGCTCTCCTACTGCCTGGATTTTAGCTTATCTTCTACTGATTCCCTGCAATTTACCATGAGTACCTCTCACTCTCTAAATGCCCAGCTTGGTAATAGGGCCTGGCAAAGAACAGGCCTTCTTCAAGTGCTTGCTGAAAAAAAAGAAAGAAGAAACATCTGTTGTCCCTATTAAAGTATATAGAGACTCTGCCCCACAAGGCAACGTCTCCTATGCAGTACCACGTCTCCCTCACTGCTAAACTCCCCTGGGGGAACCCACACCATGACCAAGTTGATGCTTAATGAGCATTTGCTCTCTAAACAATTTCCAGGCTGTTGTGGACTTTCTCTTAGCTTTTTGACCTTGAAAAGTATTCATTTCCATTTTACCCCTTCAACAAACGACCGCCTCATAGGTGCTAGCTGTTTAGCCTAAATTGTGGTACAGAGAATGGCTCCCGAAGTATACCCACACTTTAATCCCAGAAACCTGTGAATGCTACCTTGTGTAGCCAAAGGGTCTTCTAGCTGGGATTAAGTTAAAGTGTTTGAGATGGGGACACTATCTTGGATTGTCTGGTGGGCCCAACATCACAATATCTCTTATAAGAGGGATGCAGGAGGAGACAGAGAAGAAGGCAATATGATGACAGAAGCAGTAATTGGAGCAATGAACTTTGAAGATGAAGGAAGGGGCTGCAGGCCAAGGAATACCAGCGGCCACCAGAAGCTGAAAAAGGCAAGGAAAAAGATTTCCCCTCAGAGCCTTTGGAAGGAGCCAGCCCTTAGTTAGCCCAGTGAAACTGATTTTATACTTCTGGCTTCCAGAACTGGAACAGAATAAAATTTTAAAGCCAGAACATGTGGGCTAATTTGTTACAGCAGCAATGGGAAACTAATACACTAAGTGAATGACTGTTTGTGTCTCTTAGGACATGTTTTTTTCCCTTGGGTTTATTTTTAGAAAATGTATTTCCTGTGATTGGGACCAGAGGAGCCAGGGGGAGCCCCTGCCCTCTGGTTCTTGTGCTCTGGTTGCTGTAATAATGGGTCTCTTTTCTCATGTGAACAGCCTCCCTCAGCAGCCTCTTGCTGCCTGGCCACATCTTGAGCTTGTTGTCTCTGCCAGGCCACACAAGTGGCCACCCACTCCCTCCCTTCCTCTTCATCCTGGCTCTGGCCTGTCCTTTGTGCATTGTGCAAAAATGTCATCCTGAGGAAAGGATGTCAGCAGATAAATCTAGTTGACTTGGGTGAACTTTTGAGACAACACTGATGGAGCACTTACCCACTCCAAACACCCAACACCGTGATCAGTGCGGACTATTTCTTGAATCGAGTTCCCTTGGTTTTCCTCTTCAATGATTTTAAATTAAAGTATGTCGATGCCACCTGGTCAGGATCCCAAAACTCCCCCTCTCCCCGTGACCCTCACCCCACTACTGCAGATGTTCATAAAGCAAAGGTAACACCTTGCTTTCTTGAATGTCTTCAACCTCAACTTGGATAGCAGAAACAAGACATGGAAAGCCATGCCCACTCCTGGCAATGGGAGGCTTACCTGGGCCTGAGGGAGTAAGACTGCATAAAGGCAAGAGGCTTGAGGCACTGGGAATGACCAGAATTTGCCAGAAATTGTGTTTGAGAAAAGTCACAAAAACAGTTTGTAGAGTCCTATTCCCACCATCACTCCCATACTCATACCCCAAGGATCCTTTCTGAGCAGCAATATCTGCAGAGCTATGCCCACTGGTGTAGCTCCCGATCAATATTTACTAGCAGTTGCTTCAACTCTCCCCAGACAGCATTTGTTACGGCAGGGGTTGGGTAGAGCCTCCAGAACGTCTTCAATGTGAGTTCACTGCTGGGGCTGTGAGGGAAGTCAGTGGTGCAGCACATGCAGTTTCCAGGGGAATGGCTGCCCGCCCGGGTCCGGGAGCCTCAGAGGTACAACAGAGGAAGGCCAGCCTTCAGGAAGGGGAGAAGGGGAATGCGTCCAACAGAAAGACATGAAGGAAGTTGGTCCTCTCCTCCTACTTGAACAGAACCCGGAATTTGGTTGTCCACTAACTTACCCAGCCTCTGCTTCCTTGTCTCTTCTAGGGAAATAAGCAGAAGGTTTTCAAAAGGAGTTTTGTTTGTGGGGACAATTAGTGTCTGTTTTTAAAATTCTGAGCAAGTTAAGATAGAGCAAACTGGGCTAGTGCCTCCATTCTAAGAGTAATTATAAAAGCTTCATTTTCGTAGAACTGCTGAGTTTACAAAACATTTCCCATAATGGAACATATCCTTCTGAAAGTGTTGTGATCCTTTTACAACCACTTTATTTTGGAGAAAGAACCTCAGAGAGAGTCCCACGCCTTGTCCGTGATCACATGGCTTGAAAATAGCAAAGCTGGGGCGCAAGCCCATGTTTCTTTATCTAGCTTCATGTTCTTCCCCTAAACCCCAGCACCCTGTGCTACACTCAGTGCATTAAAAAAAAAAAATTATTTGTCATGTCACACAGCTTTAAAATTACTGATTTCAAATTTAAAGAAGCACTCAATTTTTCAGCTGACAAAGCTGAAACTAAGAGATGCTTTTAGAGGAAGGTCTGTGATTGAGTCATTTGTGTTGCTTTGAGCAAAGGGACAATGACCACAACCCAAAGAGCTCCATGTGATGGATTTTTTTATGTGTCAACTTGGTTAGGCTGCAGCCCCCAGTTATTCAGTCAACCATTGAAAAGATGTGCAGAGGTGGTGAAAGTCCCTAATCAGATGACTGTGGAAGAAAGGGCAGCGTGGCCTATCTAGGTGGGCCTGACTTCATTAGTTAGAAAGGCCTTAAACGCAGAGCTGAGGCTTCCCCAGAGGAAGGAGACATTCTGCCTGTGGAGAATGGCTTCAGCCATGCCTGTGAATGCCAGTAGCCAGTGAGCTTCCCTTATGACTGCCCTCTGGGCTGACTTGCTTAGTCAGCCCCACAGTCATGTAAGCCAGTGTGTTAGCTTGCCAGACCTGCCGCAACAAAACATCACAAACTGGTGTTTTAGAAAAACAGAAATTTATTGTGTCACAGTTCTGGAGACTAGAGATCCGAGATAAAGGTGCTGGAAGGGTTGGTTCCTTCTGAAGGCTGTGAGAGAGAAGCTGTCCCATGCCTCTCCCCTAGTTTCCGGTGGTTTGGGGCAAACTTGGTTGCTGTTGGCTTAAAGATACCGCATCCCTCCAGTCTCTGCCTTCATATTCATGTGATGTTCTCCCTCTGTGCGTGTGTCTCTCTCTGCATCCAGATTTCCCCTTTTAGGAGGACACCAGTCATATTGGATTGGGGTCCCCACTCATGACCTCATTTTAACTTGATTACCTCTCTGAAGACTCTGTCTCCAAATAAAGTCACCTTCTGGGTACTGGAGGTTAGGATTCACACATGCCATTCCCCTGATTGTACCCTGGCTGGTATCCTCTGTGTGTATCACTTGGTCACATTCCTCTAAACAGCTTGCGGGGCCCTGGCCAGTTTCTAAGTGGTTAGAGCATCAGCTCGTGGACCAAAGAGTCTTGGGTTTGATTCTCAGTCTAAGGAATATATCTCAGTTTCAGGTTTAATCCCTGGCTTTGGTTAAGGTGCAAGGAGGTAGCCAATCAGTGTGTCTCTTTCACATCAAATGTTTCTCTCTCTCTCTCTCTCTCTCTCTCTCTCTCTCTCTCTCTCTCTCTCTTTCTTCCCCCTCCCTTCTACCTCTTCCTTTCCACTCTCTCTAAAAATAAATGGAAAAAATATCCTCACTCCTCCAGTGAGGTTTAAAGAACCATGAATAAAAACCAAGCTTACCGGAAACATTATCTTCTTCAGGAATGACATTCCATGTCTCCAGAAACATCAACTCATCCTCTGATCTGGAGATGTTTAAATCTGGGTGTAAGCATAATATAATGCTCAGATCACACAAACCAGGCCAGGGCTTGGTCAGCAGAATATCATTATTGTTAGAGTCCTAGGGCATCTCAGTTAGCTGAACTCCGTGGGTATTTTAACTAAAAAGTGTAGTATCCTAACTGTATCCTGGTTTTGCCATAAGTAGCTGCTTACCTTTTAACAAGAATGAATAACTTGAGAAGCTTTCTGGGGTTTGGATAAAGTGCTCATGGGTGTGAGAGCTTGGAAGGAAACTGTGTAATTCAGGTGTCTAGAGATTGGGGGTGGTGAAGACATTTCACATTTTATTACGTGTCACACACCTGCTCTTGGCCAAGCATACCTTATCTGATTTAATCCTCACTACATTCTTACTAGGCAGGTGTTAGTCACCTGTTGTAAGGTTGAAGTAAATGAGTCTTAGATGACTCTGAGGTCACATATCTAGTAAGCATAGGCCAAGATTCAGATATGCAGTTGAATCTCATCCTTAGAGGATTCTGTGTTTGCAAATTTACCTACTCACTAACATTTATTTGTGACTTAAAGCCAGTACTCATGGTATTTCCGTGGTCATTCATAAACATCTGTGAGGAATTTGAGTCACCTGAGCAGGTGTCCCTCATTGAGGTCTAAGGAGGTGACACTCTACCTTATTTCAGCTCTCATACTACCAGTAAGTGCTCTTGACATGGTCTGGTTAGTGCCACGTTTGGTTGTAGGGTGTGTGTTTGTTGTTGTTGCATTTTTGTGTGTTTTGTTGGTGATTTTGCTGTTTAAAATGGCCCTGAGCTTTGTGCTGAAGTGCCATCTGGTTTTCCTAAGTGCAAGGAGGCTGTACTGCCTTTGAAGATGCATGTGATAGATAAGCTTTGTTCAGGTTTGAGTTACAGGGTATTGGCTGTGAGTTCAGTGTTAATGAATCAACAATATATATTAAATAAGGTGACATTCAACAGAAATAGACATCAAACCAGAGGCTCCGAGGGAGCCTAACCCTAGGAGTATCTCCCCTACGAGCACTGCTTCAGTATTCACTAATTTCAGTGTTCGTCGCGACTTTCTAGAACAGAACTGCTGCAAATGATGGGATTTGATTAATACATTATGAAGATGAGAATTTGGACCTGGTGCCTCTTCCTTCTTACCTGTTTCAGGGATGAAAGACACTGTAGCTTGAAAGCCTTTGAAGGTCACATTTTCATCCGACTGGAAGCTGATGAGCATTACACCAGAGGAGCTCAGCACAGGGGCCGGGGCATCAAAGCCACACAACCGAGCTGGGTCAGGCCCAGCCCAGGCAAGACACATTCAAGGGCCAGCAAATAGATGTGACATTGCATTAAAGAAAAAAAAAAAAACATTGTCCTTTAGGTAACTTTAGGAAATAAACTTTCTTGAGAATGTCACTAGTTGGCTTCTTTTTAACACATTATTAATCTCATCCACATTTCTATTTATCTCTCAAACACTGCTGTTTCCATAACACTTCCCTTTTCTGATCCCTTGCTCATGTGTCCTTTCTGTATTTCTATTCAAATGGTCCTGTGACTCTCCCTCTTGCTTTTCCTGCCCCTGATGGAGGAGAAGAGGAAGTGGTGCTGGTGAGAGCGTAGGGAGGGATGGGGGAGAATGAGGGACCATTGAGTCAGATCCTTTTTATTCCCCAGAAGGACTGGGTCCAAACACAAATCAGAGCAGTTGAGCTCCAGGAACACACACCTATTTCCTTCTTCCTTTCTACATCCCTGTGCACTGTCACGTAGTCAGAAGTGCAGTCTCCACTCTCCTCTATTTCCAGATTCTGAAAGGAAAGCTGAGAAGACTCAACATTACATCCAGAGTGAATAATAGGGACGGATTACCTGATTTTGATTAGGCAGAGAAGTTTGGATTTGCAACTTGCTCTGGAGTTCGACCTTAGATGAGAAAGTTAGTGGAATGTCCTGAGTGGGTGGAAAAGATGCTGCACCATAGGCTCCCAAACCTGCTGAAACATCTAAGTGACCAAATACAATCCAAATGTAAGGGTTGGGAAATATGCAAATAGTTAAGCTCCCTTGCTCTTTTCTAGGAGGAGCAAAGAACAATATTTGAGCAGTTTGATAGCACTGGCCAGTGGAGTGCGAAGAGAAGAGCAGTGAGATGAAGGGGTGATGAAGCAGGAGTTCACATTTTAAACCTACAGATGATAGGGTTCAATGGAGCCTGCACACTCAACCAAAGACTACATGAATAGGACAAAAGTGGAGGCAAATGGTCATTAGTGGTGAATGTAGGCATGAGGAGAAGGATCTGAATCAGACCCAGGATTCATTCAAACATTTCTTAAACCCTTACTGGGATGCTTTCTGGAAGTAAACCCTTTTCTCTCTGAGTCATGGTAAGCACACAGTTATGACTTGCAATGCTAATTTCCAAATTACTGTCTTGGCTGAGGCCTGGGATGATCCTGTCACCAGGGGTGTGAGAGCCTCATTTCACAGATGCTCGGCACTCGGTCGACATTTATTGAATAGATAGTTTTTAATCACTGCTAGCTCTGGCACGTTCAGATTTTCTACTAGATGTGTCTTCATCTTCCTTCCAGAAAATCCTCCATCATTCATATCTCCCCTTAGTACTTCTTCCTTCTGAAACACCTGCCCTGCCTGCGTTTGGGTTTCAGGAACTTTTAGGAAAAGAGCTATGCTCTCCTCCTCTGTGTCTTCTTCTCCCACTCATTGGTAAGACCTGTGTGATCTTGTTTCTGCTCCTGAGATTGGACTTACCCTGATATTTCAGACACTCCTACCTCCTTTCTGTTGTTCAGTTCTCCAGTCCAGTTATTCTACCATTTTTTTTGGGGGGGGGTGGTGAGATGGGGACTGGACAGTGAGTGCTCAGTCCTCCTTCTCTTTAAATTCTGAGATTGTGTAGTAAATTCAAAGTGTTGGCCATACCATTCTGTTGGTTTGTTTGTTTGTTTGTTTTATGCTCATAAGTTAAAGGCTGCATTCTCTAGACTGTTATAACATCACATCAGTTTGGTTCTCTTGGGTTTCATATCACTTTTTACCTCTTGAACATCTGAGAACTTTATGGTATTGTTCACTCTATTCCCCCCACCCCCACCCCCGCCCTTTATTTTCTTCTTTTTTTTAAAAAAAATATTTTTATTGATTTCAGAGAGTAAGGGAGAGGGAGAGGGAGAGAAAAGGATAGAGAGGGAGACAGAGAGAGAGAGAGAAAGAGAGAGAGATTAACAATAACAGAATTACTGATCAGCTGCCTCCCACACGCCCCCCACCGGGGATCAAGCCCACAGCCTGGGCATGCGCCCTGACCAGAATTGAATCCGGGACCCCTCAGTCCACAGGCTGACACTCCATCCCCTGAGCCAAACCAGCCAGGGCCCCCCTTTATTTTCTACTCTATTTTCTCAACTTCATATTATCTTGCTTTCAATTATCATTTTAAGAGTAAGACTTCTAAATAAATGACTAGTTCCACTTCACTGTGAATGTAGTCTCAACTTCAGTTACCCAGAGGCATTTCTGTACAGATGGCTCAATAGTGGGTACAAACACCACTAATCGAGTGCTGAGTAAACTCTGTATCCTGGCATTCAAGGCTCGCCATACATTTATTTACCCGAGGCTCACCTCCCAGCACCCCTTCCAGTACATGTCATGACGTTCACACCAGCGCACCTATACCTGCTCTATGCTGGTCCCTCTGTGCTTGCCTTGTCCCCTCTGCAAAAGAGTGAATGATTTGGGCCTCACTGTCATCGACTTTGATTAACCATCACTTACAGAGTGTTTCTAGAAGGGACTAGGGAATGATGAAACAATTTACTAAGGCGGCACTTCAACAAAAATAAAGTGTGCAATTGCCATCTGGTGGTGAGTGTGGGTAGTTACAGGGAGAAATAGGCTGGTCTTACTCTACATTTGTTGAGAGCCTTGTATACCAGACTGGGGACTAGGGACTAGGGTTATAGCAGTGAATAGATCAGATAAAAAGCTGACCTGTGGTGCTTCTGTTAGCTATTCTGTGGAGATACCATAGCAAAGGAAGGGGAGCCAGAATCAGTACCTTAATTAGGTAGTGTTTGGGGGCTTGAAATACCCAGTTACAGTTGGCCATGTCATTGTAATATTCAGGATAATGAAGAGTCTGTATGAGGCCTCCTTCAAAAAGGACAGTCAAGGAACTGCAGCCGGACTCTGAAACACAAGGGAAAACATGCAAACAGTGGCATCAGCCAAGCAAAGGGGGACCCCTTTGTTTTTCCTCTTGACTTCCACGAATGATGCATGACCTGAATCTTCAGGCCGAACCAGCAAGGAGGAAGAGGTTCATGCACTGATTTCCAGAACTCACTGGGCACGCTCAGCTCACTTAGGTGTGCAATAGCAGCACCATAGGAGCGCTGTGCCTGGAGTCTCACAGGCCTGTGCTCCTCTCCACCTTGGAGCCAAGGGGGATTTGGGAGGGGGCTCCCTGCCCCTCAACCAATTCCTATGGAGCCTCAACTTTTACAAAAGGCCTGGATAGTGTGTGATAAAAGACAAATGGTTTTACCAGGAAGGTAGTTTGGTTTACGAGCTTTGTAGGTGAGATTAAAACCAACGGCATAATCTGTGGCATCAGAGATGAACTTCAGCCTCAAAGAGTTGGAGGCCACAAGAACTGATGAAGCAAGACTTTCTCCACAGAATTTCCCTGCAACATAAGAAGATTCTTTGTTCACAGTCTAGAAAACAGCACCCATTCAAAGACTGGAGGAGACCTGAATGTGTCATGATAGTGCAGGATCATCTAACCCGGGGTTTCTCAACTGACATTCTGAACTGGAACGTTTTTTGTGTCCAGGCTCCTGTGCATTGTAGGGTGTTTTGCACATTCCTGGCCTCTGACCTCTAGATGCCCGTACTTCTCCCTCCAACTGTGACACCAAAAAAGCTTCTAAGATATTGCCAGCGGTCTCTTGGGAGGCAAAATCACCTCCAGTTAAGAACCACAGAAATGCCCCCTTCATTTCTGTATTTTATGTAAGCAACTTTTCTCTCCTACTTGTGAGTATCCGTTTTTACTTTTAGCTGGACGAGACAGGGAAAGACCATTTCATGCCTAGAAAAGCTGCATGCTGCCTGGGAGGTAGAGGCCCAGCAGCGTGCCTACGTTTTACCCCTGATGGGCTCCAGGTCTGAAACGAGCATTGGAAACCTGGTTCCATAGAAAGCCGATGCAGCGAGTAAGATGCACTGTGGCCTCCCAGCCATCACACAGGCCCAGATTTAGTTCTTCTCCCCCATTCTGAGTCTCAAAAGTTGGAGACAAGAAATATGATGGGTACAGATGGCTCAGTGCCAGACATACTGTAACCAGGCCCCATGAAGCCCTCTGAGCACTAATGTCCATTGGACAATGTGGAAATCCACTCACCAAGAAGTCTGTCTTCCAAAGAATGCATTGACAGGTAATTGTGGTCACAAGACTCTGCATCCAAGTCAGAAAAGCTGAGTAACACATGCATGTTCTCAGGCACCAACAAGGTCCAGACACACAGTCTGCAGGCAGATATGTCGGGAGGGTGTTATTTCTATACAAAAAGTGGCTGTCCCTGTTACTGGGCACAGTCAGACCGGAGGTGGGAGTGGCAGAGGAGGCTACTCACTGCTTGCTGTCATAATAGAGGTAGGGGCTTTCTGGGAAGTGCAGCTCCCCTTCTGACTCCCTGACCACACGATCCTTCTCCCTGCATGCAACTGGGAGGGAAGCCACAAAATCAGGCTAACAACAATGGCTAGTCACAACAGCCTTCGCTTTCCAGGACCCAGACAGATACTGGGACCTTGTTATGCATGCTCCTTTTTTTCACGAAACCTTTTCCTGCCTTGGTTCTAGATGCCGTTCCTTCATTCATTCATTTTTGTCCCTTTTAGGTCCTGCTTAACCTTGAGATTCTGTGATTATTTTCCCTTTCTTCTTTCTCTGACCCCATACTCCATTCTATAAATACAGGTAGTTCCAGGTTCTGTCATTAATTTTCATCTCTCTCTGCCTGGGTCCTCTGACCAGTCTCATTCATACCCTCAGTTTCAACTATCGTCTCTACATTTCTAAACATTAGACCTGATTTTTCAATTGTCTCCTAGGTATCACCCCTGAAACTTAACATGGTACAAATGAAATTCCTCTGGGTATGCAAGAGTGCTTCCACTTCGGCTTTGGTTATTTTTATCTGCCCCTTTCTTAATCTGTCATGCCTAAAACTTCGGTACCATCCTTGATTCCCCCTTCTGGACCCTTCATCTAAGAGACTAACAAGTCCTAATTCTTCTTGTTTCTGTTCCCTCCTTTCATCCTTTGGCCCTTACCCTAGGTCAAGCCTGTATTTCTTGTCTCTTGAACTAATGTATAATCTCATAAATCCACCTCGAATTGTTTTCCCCTCTGACCTATACACTGAGTGGCCAGATTATTATCTCTGAATGCATAATAATCTGACGACTCAGTGTATATCCTATAAAATAAAAGGCTAATATGCAAATGGGCCCCTTGATTAGGAGTTCAACCAGCAGGCAGGCCGGCCAACTGCCCATGTCCCCTCCCCCTGGCCAGGCTGGCTGGACCCCACCCAATACATGAATTCATGCACCAGGCCTCTAAAAATATATATTCTATTTAATCAACTTCCTGTTTTGACTGGCATTCAAATTTCCATAACCTGGTCTCACATTATCTTTCTAATTTCCCCCACTAACCTATCACTTATCCTGCATTTCAGCTGCTTTGAGATGACTGGTCTCTATTACAACCTGTGTTTTCCTATCTCCATCCTTTAGTACCCATCCAGGATGACAGCTGGAATATTTTTCTTTACCTGTACCCCATTGCCATCTGATTTTTTTTTCCTGCTAGAAGAGCCACTTACTCCCCTCTGCTCTCAGGCTACTCTTCCTCACATTGCTCTTTGTAGGTAGTTAGTTCCACAGACTCCCAGAACCACTGGAGATTTGAGCTCAGGATACCTTAGAAACTATCTGGTCCAAACTCTTTTCTTTATGAATGAAAAAACTAAGGTCCAGAAGTAGAAAGGAGCTTTCCCAAATCACAGAGTGAATTCATTGCAGTCTTGCAACGTAACACCAGGTGAGTCCCTGGATAAGTAAGGACACTTTCAGGGAAAGGTGTGTAGCTTCTTGGTCACATCTGCACCACCTTACCCTCCTCCCTCAAGTCTCTGATGCAAAGCAAGGATCTGGCAAATGTTTGCTGAATTGAGAAGAAGGTACAAGATGGAAAATGGGAGGGAATCTGGGGCTCCAGCTAGGTGAGGAACTGCCCTGACCAAAGGGAGTGGCTCTGGGTTTTCCAAATGGTGGCTCTGTACCTAGTGAGCGAGGACAGCTCTTACTGAGGAAGACCTTTGATTATAAAGGGAAGTGATATATAAATCATGCTTGTGGCAGAGTGGACTGGAGAAATACCCACCTCTGGAGCGTTTTCTCCATTTCCCTGGGGAAGAAAAAGAAAGTTGCAATTCTAAGTTTGTGGTATCCTAAACAATATTTCAAGAAGTTAGCAAATGCCTGGCTTAAAAATGCAGAGATTTTCAAGTCAATATGCAACTAATGAGAATCTAATCTATGGAAAGAACAGAAGAGACAAGTTGACAAAGCAGAAAGTGTTTTAAGGAGATGATGTCATCTGTTTATTAAGTAGGGGAATTAAGGGACAGGCCATGATTAGCTTGGAGATTACATAGAGCAAGAAGAGGTCATCTGGCCCACCCCTCTTGTTTTACATGAGAAGGGAAGCTCAAGATGGAATAACTCACCACAAGCACAAGAGAATTTTGAGATAGCTGTAGCTTGAACTAAGGGTGCAGGTACCAGTTAAGAAAACAATTATGGGTGATTTGGAGGCAGAAATGAAGTTTCCATTAACTCACTGGTCAGGCTAGTACAGTGGTTGGCAAACTGTGGGGCTCTTTGGCCCCTTGAGTGTGGATCTTCCACAAAATACCACAGCCTGGGTGAATCTATTTTGAAGAAGTGGCATTAGAAGTAGTTTAAGTTTAAAAAAAAATGGCTCTCAAAAGAAATTGCAATCATTGTACTGTTAATATTTAGCTCTGTTGACTAATGAGTTTGCCGACCACTGGGCTAGTAGAGGGTATACATAGACCCAGGCCTTTTCAGACTTACTATAACTAGATCTGTATAAGGCCTTCTCAACCAGGGCATTGCTAACATTTAGGGCTGCATTATTTTTGTGTGTGTGTGTGGCCTGTCCTGTGCATTGTAGGAGGCTTAGCAGCATACATGGCCTCTATCCACTAGATATTAATGTCACTTACTCCCCTTCCCCTAGTTGTGACAATCAAATATGTCTCCTGAGATTGTCCCCTCTGCCTGATGTCCACTGATATTTACCTTGCTAGACCAGTTGAGATGTGATGAATATACATCACCAGCTGGCATAGTTTAAATTAAAGGAAAATTTGAAAAGGCTAGGATGAATGCATTCATGTTTCATTGACTCTTTGTATGCTGTACCACACACCATGTTTTCCTCTTGTTTTAGCCTTAGGAATTGCCACAGTCCTGATGTGTTGTCCTAAGAACAGAAGCAGAGCCTGTCTGCGCAATGGCCCTGACTTGCCTGCACTCTGCTGAGGCCCTCTCTGGCCCTAGCGTCTTGACCTTAGGTGTTAGCTTTATTACCAATGTGGATGTGTTTGCGGATCCAGGGAAGCACTTTACTAAGATCTGTGAAGATCCCAGGGGATCCTTGATCCTCTTTCTGCACATTGTTTCTCCAGCCTCGACCACAGCCCGAACCCCAGGAAGTCACACCAGCTAGAGTCCAAGTCCCTTTCTTATTCCGGCACATGAGGGAACCTCCTGAATCTCCCTGGAGGGGGAAAAGCCTCTGTTACCATCAAGATCAGTGTCTGTGCCCCAGAGTGCTCATGCTTTCCCCCCACGAAGATGCTAGATGAGGACCAATGACATTTCTTCACTTCTAATAATTTGGACTCTGGCCTAGTAGAACAGGCAAGCATAGTTCACATTAGACCCTTGGGTATCATCGGAGCCTATCAGCTCCACCTCCTTCTCTGCATCCTAGGCTTTCATCACACAACCAGGCTGTCTTCCTCTTCCCGTCTCATCTTTCAGGCTCAACGAAGTCTTGCCCATTAGTAAAAATGACCACAGGTCTTGCTCAGTAGGAGGGATGAAAGGAAAGGGAAGTTCCTATGATACATGAACCTGAAACTTCTAGATAGGAAAAAACCAGCCATTCTTCAGAGGTGGAGAACCCTGAGCTCATTATTGGCATTATCTATTACTTAGTCTTTTGGGAAAAGTGGAAGACCTCTTCTGCATTCACATTCCCTGGTCTAAACAGATTGTTCAAACCATCTCTTTATTTTGACTCAAACCTCTCCTGTCCCTCTTGACTCTTCTTTTCAGAGTCCATTCTTACAGCTAAGGGAAGCCCTGCCTGGGACCCATCAGCCTAGCTGCTACCACCTACCTGACATGCATCTCTCCCTCCATCAAGGAAGCCTGTGCAGAGAAAGGTCTGACCACTGATTGGTTTCTTTAGGGTTAGCAGAGCTGCCAAACACTCCTCCTGGGTCAAGATGGGCAGGTTCACTTCTTGCAAGACTTGCGGGAGGATGCCGTCTAGAACACACAGAGACGACAGCCCCAGCAAAGCACTCTTCTATCCTTTCTGAGTTGAAGGTGCCCACTCCAGTCACGTTTGTGCCTTTTGAAAAGACCTGAACTTCTAAGTACATTTTTATATTCCCTATTTTAAAACATGTTTGCACAATTGTTTTCTTTAAAAATAGCAGATTAAAATTTCTATTTTTGGATTACCCAACAGAAAGTTCTGACATCTGGTTAAGGGTAGAGGCACAGAAGTTCTTACTTTCAGTCAGGCGGCCCCAGCCTGCAGTTGTGCAAATCAATCCAGCCTTAAATCGTTCTCCTGGCTCTGGAAGACACATGGGCCCCACAGACGGGCCTGATAAAAGAGCAAGGGAGGATATGGAGGAGAGATCACCAGATGCATTCACCTACTGGCATCTAGGTGGTTCCTCAAGATCTTGTAAGAGTTGTGATATTTCTCCCTAACACTTCCAGGTGTTACTTGTCAGACAAAGAAAGACACTCTATATAATCCTATATCTGAAGCTATAAGCAGAAGTGTTTCAGGTAGTGGACCCTCCACCCCAAACCTCAGTCTTTAAGTCCATTCTAAGTCCATGACCCAGAATTGCTGGGCATATCATGTACTATAAAAAATGTGTTATAGAACAGAATTTAAGGAAAATATGGAATAGATAATTCAGTGTACATTTGAAATGATTACCAAAATGGAAGGTGCCAGCCATCTTCAAAAGCGCAATGTCATACTCCATTGGTTTTTTGGTGGAGAATTGGGGGTGTATGATGATGCTTTCAATGGTGAGGGTTTGCTCTCCTGGCTCTTTATGGCTCAAATCATGTTTTCCAGCAGTTACATTCAAAGTCGGTGCAATATTTCTATAAAAGAGGAAGTAGTAGAATGAATTGATTTCATTGAGCCTCTGAGTACAGTTGTAATGGTTGGCAAACTGACCTCTTCAAAATGGCCTGGGTAGCTAATGGGGGGTAGGAGGTTGCCAGACAACGAAATTGAAAATGATTCCCACACTCTTGCTAAAAATTCAGAGATTTTCAATTTGATTGGAGAATAGTAATGAATGGCCTCTGCAATTTTATTTGTAAAATGTCTAAAGCTGTATACTGTATACTTTGTAATTCAGAAGTCAAAAGCTGTAGTGGACTTCATTTAGCTACCCTAGGTGGTTGGCCTGGCCTCAGTATCAGAGAATGACTTGTGATCCCTACTAAGTATGTTGTGTTACTGTCAGAGAGCTAATGCAGAATGTAATTGTGAATGGCATATCGGCACCATAACTCTGCTGTCCCAGAGAGCATGCATTCTCAGGACTTGGGAATGATTATAACAATGAGAGGTGAGGATCTTCTCTCTTTTATGTTTATAATTTAGAGACCTGGCATGACATGCAAAGTTA
>PVJN01012265.1:30000-51760 GCA_004026805.1 Lasiurus borealis
GCGTTGTATATTTTAACATACACGCTGTATGTATGTATGTTAAAATATACAACACTCATTCAAATAACATCTCATTTAACCCTCCATCTATGCCTATGAATCAAGCACTGTTACCTTTTTTACAGAAGGGCAAACAGAATCAAAGAGGCGCACGCTAATTAATGACAAAGCCTGGATAACACTAAGCCTTTTGATTCCAAAACCACTGCAGCCGTGACATTGGATCGAAAGCTTATTTTCTAACTGTTTCAACTGAATAAAGCATCAATACCTCAGAAATAAAATGTACTATATTCTGAACTCATTGGAGCAAAGAGAGAACACATGATGATTCTCAGGATTGGCACAAATCTGACTGCAGAGAAGCCTGCCAACAACTATTCTCAGCTTATGTTACTTGAGGGAGAAAAAAACCATTTGTAATACACTACAGTGAGCATGATTTCTATTTCCTAGCAAGACAGTTTTCCAAAAAATTACAGATGCTTCAAAATTTATGCTGATTTCCAGAATTTGTTCTATGAATGAGGATGGGGTTGTGTAACATGTCCAAATAAGTGAACAGTCCAGATCAATGCAACTTGTCCAACTTGTATTCGATAGATGTTTTCCCCAGTTTTATATGCTAGTTTTAGGAGAAAAGTTCAAAATAATTACAGGAAAGACAGGTCTCACCCTAGCTGGTTTGGCTCAGTGGACAGAGCGTTTGCCTGTGAACTCAAGGGTCCCAGGTTCAATTCCGGTCAAGGGCATGTACCTTGGTTGCAGGCACATACCTAGTAGGAAGTGTGCAGGAGGCAGCTGATAGATGTTTCTAACTCTCTATCCCTTTCCGTTCCTCTCTGTAAAAAATCAATAAAGTATATTTAAAAAAAAGTAAAGACAGGTCTACAAAATATTTTTTCTTCTCTGGTTTTCCCAAAGAAATATGGAGTGGAGTTATGATGCCCAGTGATAGTAAAGGTTAGTCCTTCAGACAAGGATGAGTATAGAGTTTGTTTGAAACTTACCTTTGGAAAGAGAGAATGTTGCAGATTTACCTTGTTCCAAACAGATCATTCCCAGTAGTAAAAACAGTTTATTCTTACTCATAGGCATTTTGAGATTCAGAGGTTTTTTTCCTGAAATTTTAAAGAGACCAAAGAGAATCAAAATAGAAAGCCTTGTGAGACCAGCAGTAAGCCCATTTAAAAGGAAGTTATTCATTAACTAAGACTTGAGGCATTCAACCATGTCCATATGATGTTTCTGAATGTGGTTTCTTGCAAATATCTTTGTAAGGTGTGGGAGTCAACCAGAGAAGTATAGTCTTGTTCAAGCAATATTACATGACCCATTACATTACTATCAATTTGTTGCTTCTCAGGGCATAGCTGACTAGCCAAGTGATTGGTCTGTAATAGTTTGCAAACATTACTTATTTCTTAGTACAAGTTATTGCTTTCTACAAGAGGGTTGAATATTAAAGTTGTCCTTGTTTGCAAAGATAGACTGGACTACATGCCTGCAAATGATAATATGCTATGCCATTTTTCTTTCTCTTATCCTCAAAGTGTAAGTGAATAGTTATAAGCATGTGTTAGACAAGGAGATGAAAGATAATTTGGTAGCACAGTCAGGAAGTCAGGCGACTAGACAGTCATTTCGGGTACTGTCCGTTGGGGTATTTGTGAATCTGCATTCTCTCACTATTGTTTTGTATTTACAGGAGGCAAACACTAAGTCTCCTTCACTTCTACACCTTGGCAGCTGATGCAGTTGATGTGGCATGGGAGGTGGCTCTGATTATGTGCAAGTTTTCTTCTCTGGCACATGGTCAATATGTAAGAAACAGCTCTGGATTGCCAAGTGCTATCTATGACCAGATAGGAATAGGTATGTAAAGCAGGAAATACCAAGGCTAAGTGAGTTAAATTGCGGTTCACTTTGACAGATAAAAGCATCATGGGTTTTCCTGCAGCTCCCTAAGGAATGCCTAAATATGAACCACAGGATGGTTATTCTAGGTCATAGCTGCTTCTCAGAAATATCACAGATGATCAAAGCATAGCCCCACTAATTATGTTGATCCAAATAAAGTCTCAAAACTAATTAGATCTATGCATTGCAGTGCTTATATGCAAATAATGAAGAGAATAAATGAAGCCCCTTATTTATAAATGAGATCTTATGAATATCTCAGGCAGCATACTGGTATAGGTACATGTAAATACACCTACTTTTCTCAATCTCATTGGATTTCCTCTCACTGGATTTTCAGTGGAATGTTAGCAAACCTGTGCCTATCTGATGCTGAGGTACTTAAGGTCTTGTATTCCAAATGGTCCTAAGTCCAGCACAAATAAGCCCTGTTTTATAGAGATGATTCCTGGAGTCTGTGCCCTTATAATATATGATCAGCAGGTAGTGTTTGTTACTGATTTTTAAATGTTCTTTGCATGTGTACTTGCTTATTTGAAGTATATTCTTAGCTATGGATTATTCATTTATTGTAATCCATTGTAGGTATTCTAACACAGCATCTCATTTAACAGTGACCTTGAGAGGTAAATGTTATTATTGTATCATTTTTTTTAAATAAGGAAATTGAATCTCAGAAGTGTTATGTAATTTTTCTAGATCACCCAGCTATTAAGTGGCAGACGTGAAATTTATCCCCCAGAGCTTTGGGCTCTGAAATCTTATTTTACTTTTATTACAGCACTGTATGTATACTTTCCAAATCATACTGGAACTCATATCATATTTTGAATTTGAGTCTTACATACAGATATTTTCTTATAAAAATACAAGATATATTCTAGATTTCTATCTTTTAACCTCTGATGCAATCCTATGGACTAATAATTGAATCCAGAAACTGATTAAATGCATCGGTTTAATGACCACTAAATACAGTACAAGTTTTTCATAATGAAATGATGAATGATAAGGTTCTGGTAGTAATTCTGTACATATTATAAAAACATTTTTAATGTTGACATTCTTTAAAAAGTAGCAAACATTCCATTGGGCAGTTCAGGAGTCAACAGGTAGTTGAGGCCATTCCTTTAAAAAACAATGGCATTCTCTCTCAGGTAGCAGGCTTATGATATTTGATAGCACTACTTCCAAAGTATTATTTGATTTGATAGTTATTTTTTATTTAATGGTACTTATTCTTTTCATTGTTGGATACTTGCTTTTTCAGTGGTCTGGCTTCTCTCTTACTGAGATTCTGGGTTAACCTCAAAAATATGTGTTGTTGCAGCTTAATTTTTTAAAAATGTTATGTTGATATTGTCATCACATTTCTCTTAACTCAGCTACAAATTCCCATGTAACGCATCAAATGCTTTCTTAATCTGTCCACTATTCTCAACTTTTATTACTGCCATGCATGCCAGCACCATATTGCTGGATGGACCTCTACAACATTCTAATAGATCTTCTGTTAATTCTCTTACTTTTTTACAATTTAGTCCCCTTAGAGTAAAAAGCCAGAGTTATTTTATATAATTTAGATTGTGTCATTGTTTACAACTTTGCCTTGTCTTCCCATTGCACTTAGAATACTCCCGTCATGGCTTCTGCCTAGTGTTGAGTTAATTTCCTTTTGCTCTATCCACATTGATTTGCTTTTCTTCAAACGTACAAAGCCATCACTTCTGAGAGCCCTTGCACTGGTTGCTTGCAGAATGCTCTCCCCTCTGTCTTAGCATGGTTGGTTGGTTGGTGTCACTATGCTTTATTTATTTCAAATAAACCTCTCTTCCACAAGAGAGGTTTCTCTTGACCAATTTAAAATTAGTCATGTAACGTGCCTGGTCCCAGACCCTTATCTGCAATGCTGCACAGCTCTTAAAGCACAAGACCCTTTGTTGTGGAAACTTTGTTGTGGAACTGTCTCCAGACACTTTCAGTTCTGCTTCAGCTTATTTTGCTGATTATCATCAACTTTCATGTAGTTTTTTAAAAATATGTAATTTCATTGATTTTTGGAGAGAGAGGAAGAGAAGCAATAGAGAGATAGAAACATCACTGACAGAGGAACATCATTGATCAGCCGCCTCCTTCACACCGCCTACTGAATGTGAGTCACCCTTATCTTACACTTTTTCACAAAAATCAACTCAAAAAGCATTAAAGACTCAAATGTGAAACCCAAAACTCTAAGAAGAAAATCCCAAGATTAAAACATATGGGGAAAGCTTCATGCCATTAGTCTTGGCAATAATTTCTTTGATATGACATCAAAAGCATAGACAACAAAAACAAAAATAGACAAGTGAGAATACAGCAAACTAAAAAGCCTCAGTACAGCAATGGAAACAATCAACAGCGTGAATAGGCAACTGCAGAATGGAAGAAAATATATCTAATAAGGGGTTAATTTTCAAAATATACAACTTAGTTAAAAATGGACTAAACATATTAGTCGACACTTCTCCAGAGAAGACATAAAAATGGCCAATAGGTACTGAAAATATGCTCAACATCACTAATCATTAAATAAGTGCAAATCAAAACTACGGTGAGATACCATCTCACACTTGTCAGGAAGGCTCTTTTCAAAGAAACAAAGGTAAGTGTAGGTGAGGATATGGAGAAAAGGGAAACTCCTGTACATTGTTGCTGGAAATGCATAATCCTACAGCTGCTTTGGAAAACAGTACGAGGTTCCTCACATAATTAAAAACAGCTACCATATGCCTCAGTAATTTCACCTCTGTATTTTTCTCTAAAAGAATTAAACCAGTATCTCAAAGAGATATTAGCACTCCCGTGTTCATTATAGCACTATTCACAAGAGCCAAGATATGAAAGTAATCTGATTGTCCATTGACAGATAAATGGATAAAGAAAATTTGGTATATACATTCATTGGAATATTATTCAGTCTTAAGAAAGAAGGAAATTTTGCAATATGCGACAACATGGATCAACCTAGAGAGCATTATGTTAAGTGAAATAAGCCAGTCACAGGACTAATATGCATGATTCTACTTTATGAGGCATCTACAATAGTCAAGGTATAAACTAAGAATGGAATGAAGGAAGCCAGGGGCTGGGATTAGAGTGACATGGGAAGTTGCTAATCAGTAGACATAAAGTTTAATTAAGCTGGATGAGGAAGTTCTAAAGATCCACTGTAGAACACTGTACCTATAATTAACAACACTGTATTGTATATACCTAAAAACTTAAGAGGATAAATCTCATGCTAATGCTGAGTGTTCTTACCACAATAAAACAAAATTTTAAAAAAGTAGGTCATTCATTTATTCACTCAGTCATTCATTTGTTTAGTACTGTACTGCTATGAGCGAGGCACTCTGCAGTGCTCTAAGAATTAAGTGTTGAACAAGACAGACATGATTCTTCCCTCATGGAAGTTGAAGGACAGTAAGCAATAAAGTTAACAGAAGGAAGCTAGACTTTGGGTGGTGGGCATGCAAAAGAGTATACAGATATGGAATTATAATGTTGTGCACCTGGAATTTATATATTATTAATCAGTTTTACCTCAATAAATTTAATTTTAAAAATTACCCAATAAAAAATGTTAAATAATCAAAACAAAGTCAGAGCCAACTCAATGCATGTAACACATACACAGGCCAAAAAAAAAAAAAAAAAGACAAGTAATTATTCACAGCAGTAACTATATAATTAAGAACATACAAGTGTGAGACATATTTAAGGGATCTCTGAGACTGTTCACCAGGATAGTTCAATTTACATTCCCACTAGCAGAGTACGAGGATTTCTTTTTCCTACATCCTTTTCAGCACTTGTTAATTCTTGTATTACTAATAATGACCATTCTAACAGGTGTGAGGTAGTATCCCATTATTGTTGTTAAGTTGTATGAGTTCCTTATATATTTTGGATATTAGCCCCTTATCAGAAGTACCAATTGCAACTATCTTCTCCTATTAGGTTAGTTGCTATTTTGTTTTATTGATTTTTTTTATTTTTTGCTATATAGTGTCAGATAGCAGTCTAGTTTCATTCTTTTGCTTGTGGCTTTCCAATATTCCCAGCACTATTTATTGAAGAGGCTTTCCTTTTTCCTTGCATGTTTTTGGCTTCTTTGTTGAAAATTAGTTTCCTGTACTTGTGTGGATTTATTTCTGGGCTCTCGATTCTGTTCCATTGGTCTGGTGTGTCTGTTTTTCTGCCAGTACCATGCTGTTTTGATTATTGTAGCTTTGTAGAATAATTAGAAGTCAGGGAGTGTGATACCTCCACCTTTGTTTTTTCCCCTCAGTTTTCCTTTGACTATTTGAAGACTTTTATGGTTCCATACAAATGTGAAGATTTTTGTTCTAAGTCTGTGAAAAATAACATTAATGAGAATTGCATCAAATGTGCATATCACTTATGTAACATAGCCACTTGTGAATTCTTCCAATCATTGAACAAGGCATATCTTCCCATTTCTGTGTGTTATTTGACCTTATTTCTAGGATATAGTGATTATTCCAAAGGTGTAGTCCCTCACGACTCTCAAATATAAAAGCATAAAGTATTATGGGTCCCCTTTACCTCAAATGGCCTCTCTAACAAACTCTATCAAACAAGAACTGGCAAACGCCCAAGTCTCTGCTAAGATCTTTAGCTTCCCATATGCTGATCTCACCAGGCCATGTGTAACTTTTTTCCTAATAAATCTTTATTGTTCAGATTATTACAGTTGCTCCTCTCCTCTTACCCCCACCCCCTACTGTCCTCATCCATAGGTGTACGATTTTTGTCCAGTCTCTCCCCATACCTCCTAAACCCCTTCCCCCCGAGAACTGTCAGTCCACTCCCTTTCTATGCCCCTGATCCCATGTGTAACTTAATGAGAAATTACACATGGAATGTCAGGCTCATATCACTACAGTTTTTTTTCTTTTCCAGGATATTGGCCTCACAAGTCTTAACTGCCTTGGCATCTTTGACCTCAAACTTCTACTACTCACCTACCACACTGCCAAAAGCCCCAGGCTGTACCTTTTAGTTCAATCTTTATTCCTCATGAAATCATTTGGCAAAGGCATTTATTTTTTAGGCATATGGAAGGTTTACTGGGGAAATGACATTTAAATGGAGACATAGAGGAAAATTGGAATTAAGTGGTCACTGAAAGATGGAAATGCAGCTGCAGAAACTTTGGTGGGTGGGCAAAAGTAGTGATGTGGGAGGTAGAACTAATGATCCTTAACCAAAGTACAGTGTCTGGTACAGGGCAAGCATTTAACAAATATCTTTGAGTTAAATGTTAACTCTGATTCAATGAATATTTATTAAATGTCTCCTTTATTCTTAGCACTAGGTTATTAACTGAGGAAACAAAATTGAATATACCATGTGCTTCTCTTTCAAGAAATTAAGAATAATCAAAGGAATGTTTCTTTAAAAAAGTGGTATCCATTCAGCTGGTATGAATAAAGTGCTAGTTGCCATATTTTTAAATTAAAAAAAAACACACTTAATGTTTCATTTTTAACAAAAATAGTATATATTTAAGGCATACAAGTTGATGTTTTGACATACATGTATATAGTGAAATAATTAATGTAGTTACCCTAATTAACATGTCCATCTCTTTTCATAATTACCTTTTTTTTGAGGGAGAGGGTATTGTGAAAGTACTTGAAATTTATTTTCTTAAAAATTTTCAGTATAAAATACATTATTAACTACAGTTATCATGTTGTACATTAGCTCTCTAGAGTTTAATCATCCTACAAAACAGCAACTTTGTACCCTTTGACCATCATCTCCCATTTCCCTTATCTCCCCAACCCTGGTAACTACTATTCTACTCTCTGCTTCTATGCATTTGACTTCCTTAGATTCTACATATAAGTGAGATCCTACTGTATCTTTCTTCTGTGTCTGGCTTATTTACCTTAGTATAATGTCTCCAGAAATATCCATGTTGTCACAAATGACAAAATTTCCATTTTTCTTAATGGCTGGATAATAGTCCATTGTGTACATATATCATGATCATGTGTTTTTTTATTTTTCATTCTGTTATTGTGGTATATCACAGAGTGATTTGCATATTATGTTAAACTAACCATGCATCCCCGGGGATAAATCCCATTTGATCACAATTGAGACTTAATTAACGAAAAGAAACAGCTTATGACAGTAGTCGGGAAACTCATTAGTCAACAGAGCTAAATATCAGCAGTACGATTGAAATTTTTTTTAATATATATATATATATGTATATATATATATATATATATAACATATATATATATATTCTTTATTGATTTCAGAGAGGAAGGGAGGAGAGAGAAACATCAGTGATGAGAGAGAATCATTGATTGGCTGCCTCTTGCATGCCTCCGACTGGGGATCGAGCCCTCAACTCAGGCATGTGCCCTTGGCCGGAATCGAACCTGGGACCCTTCAAGTCCACAGGCTCTATCCACTGAGCCAAGCCTGCTAGGGCAATTGAAATTTCTTTTGAGAGCTGTAAACCAACTTCTGAGCATGGGCCACGAAGTTTCGATCACACTGTATGTGCGCGCCCACACGTGGTGTTTTGTGTAAGAGCCACACTCAAGGGGCCAAAGAGCTGCATGTGGCTCACGAGCTGCAGTTTGCCGACCACTGGCTTATGATAATTATATGAGGAGGTAGAAAATTTCACACTACACAGAGGATATTTGTGAAAATGGAATGGTGAAGATTGTGGAATGGTCAGAGACCATTTAGTCAAATTTTAATTCAGTGTTGAACAAAAATGTGATGTGGAGACTCAGTAGGTTCTGACCACTGTAATCAGTGAAGCCATGATAAGAATCTTGTTTGCAAGCCCTTCGGCAGCTGTCCTCACCTAGATTCACCCTAGCACAGTGCTGTATTTCTTATCTTTGGAATCTTCTTTCTCTGCTGGGGTTCCTCCTAATGTCTTACTTTCACTTTGGAATCTTCTCTCTTCCACTCAGCAACTTTTCACAGTGTACATTCCCTATCTCTTTATCTTAACTAAACCTGATTGCTTAGGAAGGGTGCCTATGCTTCTCAGCTCTGTTGAGGAGAAGTTGCCTACACCCCTCCTCTAAGACACTATTGTGTTGATATTCTCCTAGCTCCGTGGTCAGCAAACTGCGGCTCGCAAGCCACATGGGGTTCTTTGGCCCCTTGAATGTGGCCCTTCCACAAAAGACCACAACTTGGGCGAGTCTATTTTGAAGAAGTGGAATTAGAAGAAGTTTAAGTTTAAAAATTTGGCTCTCAAAAGAAATTTCCATCTTTGTACTGTTGATATTTGGCTCTGTTGACATATGAGTTTGCCAATCACTGTCCTAGCTCCTTACCATATTTCTAAATTGTTGGTCTGCAGTCTTCATGGCAAAACAGTTTACTCACTGGCACCAGTGTTATCCAGCTATGAAACAACCTGCTATTGTTTCAGAGTCCTTTACTGACCACCCAGTTTCCTTTCCTCATTTATTAAAGACTTTGCCATTGGCTTCTTGGTCCTTTAACCATTTCAACACCTCAGTCTTAGTAACTTCACACAGTGTGGATGTTACCATTGGACAGTGTGATCTCAAAATGCCTAGACCTCCTTACTATTTTCCACAATCGATACATGAACTTTACTACTGTCACCTCAATTAGATTCAATTATATACGACACCTTCCTCCTCTTTGGTTTTCATAAATTAGAAGCTATTTGTCTTTACTATACTCTAACTTACATAGCATTTCAATTATTGCTTTTTTTGAGGACTTGAAGAAGCTAATTATGAAACCATCTAGCCTACTCCTTTGGCAGCTCTTTGGCAGACTGGTCTATATTTTTCTTGGAATTTGATATATTAAAAATGCCTGTTTCTTTTGCAATAACTTTCATCAGTTTATATTTTCAGATATTCATCGGTTTCCATCCAGTTTCTAATTTTCTTTGAATAGAGTTGAAAAAGATAATTTCTTTTTTTTTGAAGTTGTGAGCAGTCATCTGATTTATAAGAAGACGTAACAAAATTTTAAATGACACAAAATATCATTTTCAAAACAACAGTATCACCCAAAAATGAGTGAATTTAACTGTTCTCAGCTCAACAGCAAATGTGTGCGTGAGCAGTAATGCATGTTATAGCATGTTTACTAAACTTGCAACAGAGAAAGTTGTTTGAATGAAAGCAGAGAAACTTTGACTTTTAAGTATTAGAAACGAGGGGCTCCATAATCATCTGGCATCCGCTCAATGTTGTGCCTATGGTTAGAAATGTACATGATGGGAACTCCAGGGATCTTCCTGATTCTTCGTTTAAGGCCCCGGTCAACTGTGGCCACAATATAACACTTGTGCTGAGTTACTCTCTGTACTAAGCAGTCATCTGCATAGGTTCCTTTGTGTGTGCAGGGTAATCGTTCAAATCTTGGATCCTTGGCGATCCTTAGAGCCATTCGATACTTCTGCCCCAATTTCTCAATTTCAGTCATTACACAATCAGTTATACAAGGGATACATTTGGCATAGAGACAATCCATCATTGACTGCACTAAGTCCAGTTTGGCCTTAATGGAAAAATTGATAAAGTTGGTATCAACCAGGATGTGGTAAGGTGGGCCTAGCTGTGTGTTATATTGAAAGAATAAGCAAGAGGGGTGTTGGGGGACTTCTCTTTCTTTGAGTGCACTGGGATCTTTCTTTTCTTTCTTTTTAGGTTTTAATCTATCCTTTTCTTTAAGCCTCTGGTCTCTGAGACTAAGCATTCGCTTCATGGTCGCATACTTCCTTATTTTCTTTTGCTTCCTCATGTTCACGCCGCACTCTCCGAAAAAGATAATTTCTTAAAAATTCTTTGAAATTTCTCTGTATTGTGGTATTTCACTCATTGCAACTCTAAATTTGTGTTTCTGTTTTCTCCTTCTTTAGGTGAATTAGTGATCTTTCCTTTCCTTCTTTCTCTCTCAGTCTGTGTCTATCTCTTTCATCCTTTTCTTTTTAGAAATAATTTTCCTCCTCCCCAAAGGCAACTAAAATTATGAAAACACAGTGTTCCAAAGCATCTCAGATATTTTTGCTACATACCTATGTGCATTTGTATACACACACACATACTCACACACACATACACATGTTAACATTTTACAATATTTAAAAACTACATTCTGTTTGTAGTAGGAAAGGAATGAGATCAGGGCATATCAGGCAATTAGAACACACTTTAATTACTTTGTACATAAAGTGCTGATATTTATTAAAGTTATTCTACTTTCTCCATTTTTATTTATCAGTTCTCTAAAAATGTTTTAAGAAGTGTTCAGCATTCTTTTACTTACCATCTGTGAGAAAAATCTACAGACATTGTTTAGTACTTTCCCTAGAGCTATTTGCATTTCTTTATTTCTTAGACTGTAAACTATGGGATTAAGCAGAGGAGTCAGCACTGTATATGTCACTGCCATCAGCATATCTTCACTAAACGAATCACTGTCCTTGGGTCTCAAATAGACAAAGCCAGCAAATCCATAGTGTATGCACACTACAGTGAGGTGAGAGGAGCAGGTATAAAAGGCCTTATACCTCCCCTTTGCAGAGGGCATCTTCACAACGATGGATACAATGAAGACATAGGAAATCATAATTAAAATGAAGCTGCCCACCAACACAAAGACAATGAATGCAAGAAGGATCATTTTCTGAAAAAACGTGTAATCACAGGCAAGCGAGACTACCGGCGCAATGTCACAAAAAAAGTGCTGGATGGTGCTGGCATCACAAAAAGACAAGTTGAATACTATGAGGACAATGCACAATGATACTACAATTCCAGTGACAGAAGAGGCCATCATGAGCTGCAAGCAGACCCTGTGGGTCATGAGGATGGGATACTGCAGTGGGCTGTGAATGGCAGTGTAACGGTCATAGGACATGGCGGCCATGATGAAGCAGTTATTGCCTGCCAAGCCAAGGAAGAAGAACATTTGTGTGGCGCACTCAGGAATAGAGATGATCTTACTGTCTGAGAGCAGGTCCACCAGCATTCGGGGGATGGTGACCATGGTGGTACAGGTTTCTGAAAAGGACAGAGCAGAGAGGAAAAAGTACATGGGGGTGTGAAGGTTGTGACTGAGCTTGATGGCCACCATTACGGACACATTTGCAGTAAGGATAGTCACATGGCAGAAAAAGACCAGCACAAAGAGGAGACCCTGCAGCTCTGGGAGACTGGAAAATCCCCGCAGGACAAATGTGCTCACTGTGGTTCGATTGCCCATCATCTAGGAGGCTCAGTAACTCTCTCCCACAGAGGCAGATATTCTTGAGTGAAGACTCTGATGAGATTATAAAGAGCACTGATGTCATCAAGGATCCCTGGGCAACTGCAAGACAACTGTCAGTTGGAGACCCTGAGAAATGGAAATTAAATACTCCTTGCTGAATTCAAGGTCAGGACTTGGACTGATGAGAAAGATTCTAGTAGGTGATTCTGTATAAATGTCATAAAGTCTGCCTGAAGTTTTCCTGGAAACCCCCTCATTTATCTTCTTTTTATCTCCTCTGTGGTCAAAATCTGCACAAGAGAGGAAGAGATGAAAAATACTTGTTTTCCTACCTACAAGATGGGTAGTGGGTGTAAAAATGTTGGCATGTGATCTAGTTATATGTGGCACACAGAGGTGGCTGACAGTGTTGACTCAATGCAAGTTTAAGAAATAAGGAAATGTTTTTGAATGGCTTCCAAGCATTCTTAGAAAGTAGTTCTACCCTCAGAGGTGCTCCCCAAGAGACAGTGGCTGCTTGGCTAACAAGTAGGCCATCATGATCAGACCTAATAAGTGAATTTATTATTGAAATTTGTACTGGTTTTCTCTCCATGACAATAAGATAAGGCTAGAGGTGTTCAATAACTGTCTCCCATTCATGCAGATCTTGAAGGCAAAATGGTATGGAGAGACCATCCCCATCCTAGATGGCTCATTGGTGTTCGTGATATCAGGGTTAATTCTTGAACTCTCAGGAGAATTGCCAGGATATTTGTAACTGATATGCTAGTGGCAAGGGCTGATTTACAATGCAGCTCTTATTAGAGCTTAAATTCCACTGGTCATTTTCATGAGGTCATCCATTCTGCTGCGAGTGAGATGACAGCATGAAGGACTATGGCGGGGTCTCTCTTTTCCTCATCCATCAAGGAAAGAGAGATGAACCGATTCTTGAAATAGAGGTGGCTGGGGATTGAGAAATGAAAGAAAGAGACAAGACACAATATGGAAGGAAAAAGCTGGGAACCAGGTGGGATCGCTGCCCTCTTCTACTGGAGAGGTCATTGTCTCTCCAAAGCAGTGTGTTTATTTATATTCCAGATACCAGAGGATTTCACCAAAAACTTAGGATCAAAGGAGCTTGGGTGGGCCCAGGTCCTATTCATTCTCTCATTCCAGGTGCTAGGCTGGATTTACATATCAAAGCCCGATCCCAGACATCTGGGCAAAGGTAAGAGCCAGTGCTGATAACAAATCTGCCTTTTTGGTAAATGTATATCCAAGACTCTGCGTGTAGCCTTGGGTTCAGCTGACAATAATTAAAGAATGCCCTTGTGCCTTGCCAGGCACTATCTACAAAAGACAGGGATTTTCTTAACAATATGTGATTTGGTTTCAGTCACTATTGTCAAGGAAGGAAAGGAAAAACAGTGAGAAAACATGGGGGCATGGAGTTAATGGTTGAAGAAAGAATGGGAGAGACACAGTGGGAAGTATTTTGTAAGATCTACAAAGCTTAAAGAAAATATACTTTTGTGTGTTCTGTATGAATTACTGGGCAAAATTTACACACAAGAAAGGGAAGTCAGGTAACCAGTATTTACTCAATATCTGACATGTGCTGGTCAATATGCTGTGTGTTTGACAGAATTTTCTCTTTAAATTTCTCCCAGCAACTCTGCATAATAAGCATTTCAATCCTGGTGTTACAGAAATTGACACTTGGGTACAGGACACTTAATTGACTACCCAAAGCCAGTGCATTAATTCCACAAATGTTTATTTAATATCCATGATGTGTTAGTCAATCTTACGTGTGGGAAATGTAACTTGGGATAAGACATATAACCTCTTCTATCTCAGAGAAAAATGCCATCAAGGGAATTAAATGAAAGTTACATAACAGTGAGGGACTAAATGGCTATTTTGAACCGTAGAATCAGGAAAGCCCTTTCTAAGGAACTTACCCTTACTTTATGATTGAAATGCAGTAAGCAGCCCACCATTGAAAGATCTAGCTAGTGCAAAGAAATAGCTAGATCACAAGAAATAGCTAAGTGCAAAGATCTCACAGTGGGAATGAGCTTGATCTGTGCAAGGGGTATGAAGACAATCAGTGTATCCAGAACACCTGTCTCATGTGTCACCTTACACACCCTGCGAGAGAAATAGTATTATTGTGCCCATACTTGAGATAAGGAAACCATGGCTTAGGACGATAAAGTTTTTTGATAAGTTCTGTGTTCATATTTGATTGCATTATGATGACGTTTTTAACGTCTAACTTCTTTACTAGTCAGAGCAGAAGGCTATTTTACCAATTTGTCCACGTACTTACAGCATAACCTGGTAAATACAAGCATTTGTGTCATGAGAGTTCAACAAATAAATGGGGTGCTATCTCCCCCAGGAAGCTTGACTGGGTTTTTTCTTAGGCGCACTAATTCTTCCCAACTATGTTGTTTTCTCTCTAGCCTTTACCTAATTTGGAGAGGTGCTAAAGGTGATTGGCTGTCTCCTTCGATACATTTCAATACCCATTAAGATATAGTCACATCACCTAGCAATATGATAACTACATATTGACATTTAATGCATACTTACTTAATGAATAGTGTGTAAACTCTCAGAGTGGTATACTTGGAACAAAGTAAAAAAGACTAGTATTTTCTGTTCTAAACAATAAGCTTAATTTTCTGTAGCATAAAATGTTACCTGATTGCCATGACTGCTCCTACACTAAGGATCATATTGGGATCACCAGGGCAGTCTTCTTGAGAGTTATATACTCTCATTACAAGGCCAGTCTTTCAAAGAGGAGGAAAAAGACCTCAGGAGAAATTGGTATGTTTAGGTTTAGAAATTCTCACTGTGATTATGTTACTTCCTTTTTACATTTGTACTGATAATAAATATGACTTTCTTCATAATGCGCAAGGGAACAAGTGATTAAGAATTTGTTAATATAGCTGAGACCGGTTTGACTCAGTGGATAGAGCGTCGGCCTGCGGACTGAAAGGTCCCAGGTTCGATTCCGGTCGGGGTCATGTACCTTGGTTCTGTGCACGTCCCCATTAGGGGGTGTGCAGAAGGTGGCTGATCGATGTCTCTCTCTCATCAATGTTTCTCACTCTCCATCCCTCTCCCTTCCTCTCTGTAAAAAATCAATAAAATATATATATATATAAATAAATAAATAAAAATAAAAAGAATTTGTTAATATGGCATCATTCCCATTGCTTCTGAGTGACAGAGTTTGAGGGAGATATTTTTCTAGCCCAGCATTTTATTGTAAATTCATCCTCATCGGAATATACACTTCTGTAGACTGACAGGACCAATAATTGATTCCTTTCTCTGAAAACCCTGTTATTCAGTTCAGTCATGCCCACCCTTGCCGAGAGATCTAGGGACTTTGCATGCCTGATTTCTTTGAGATATCAGTGAAGACCCACAGGAATTCGAGACTACTTCTTGATACTAAGCCACTGTGCAGACTCTTTTGTGTAGTCACCACATCAAAACCCAGAACAGTGGACATTGTAAACCAATCTACCTTCCAGGAGACACATCAAAACCATGGCCAGCCTGGGGACCCTTGGCATCCATCTGTTATAACAGCTTTAACAGATGTTCTGGGTCTCCTATTACGTTGACATAATCAACATTATATCATTCATCATTCCTCAGCAGACTGAACTGGAGGGTTTTTCTGGAGGCTACACTTAATTTCTGGGCATGGAGCAATATTCCAAGGTGGAGAAATGGGGAATATTTATTACCAAGTCTTTGGAAAAGTGCTTTCAGCTTTCTTTCAACCCAGGCAGAATAAACATCAGATTTGAGTCAGCTTTTCTACAATTTTCAGAAAAGAAACAGTAGTCTTCCCTTATCCATGGGGTTATGTGTACCAAGACCCCTAGTGGATGCCTGAAACTGTGGATAATACTCAAGCCTATATATATTGTGTTTTTTCCCTCTACATATATACTTTTTCATATAAAGGAAGTGCTTTGTGACTTCTCTTTAGCATATTTGAATTTCTAGCATGACTATTTTGTGCTTTGGGGCCATGATTAAATAATATGTGGGTTACTTGAACACAAGCAGTATGATACTGTACCAGTCAAATTAATAACCAAAACAGCTACTAAGTGACTTACTGGGATGAGGAGTAGCACATATACAGTGTGGGTATGCTTCACATTCTGGACTGGAGAGAGTGGACAGTGCAAGACTTCATCATGCAACTCAGAATGGCCCACAATTTATTAAGAATTTTATATACCTTGAATATTCAGATTACAGGTGATACAGGGTGGGAAAATAAAGGACTATATTTTATTGAGTTATAGGTATGACTCCTGATAGAAAATTTAACAAAATTTCTGTATAACAGAGATTCATGAGGCTCATATTTTTTCTGATACATGGTTTTCTAAGTTCATATATATGTATAAATGTATTTCCTTAGTTCTTACAATGAGGGTATATTAGATCCATCACCAAAGGAATGCTTGTTGTTTTATAAACCACAAGTGCATGAATTTGAAATCATAGTGAGTGGTCAAAGGAAAAACGCAGGTGGATGGGACACGAATAATCAAACCACCCATATTTTACAGTGAAATTTACAATTAAGTAATGAGTGAAATATGGAAATTGCAGAAGAATTTTATACATGCTTTTCTTAACTCCTCCCTGCTTAATTCTTGTGATATAATGCAGTCACTTAATTAGCTTTGGTATTAGACAAGGAATGATTTTGTAATGGAATAGGGAATTGAGCAGAATTTGAGGGGCCTTTGTTCAAATCTAAGCTCTGCTTCTATTACATACAAATTACATATAGTAATTTAATCTCCATGATAACCACTTTTCTCCTGTGTAACATGGCCCTACTTATACTTTCTTGCAAGGTTACAATGCTATGCATACAGACCTGTCAGATATTAAGTGTGCAGAACCTGCTAGTCCTATTCCCATTTGCTAAAACATCACAGGGTTTATAGACTTTTCCTACAGGTGCCCAGCAGTACTTACTTGCTCACAGTTGCCTGGAACACTGAATGAGCTCTTCTGCTTAGTCAGCTGTGTGAAGTCCACCCCTCTTGGCACACTTTGCTTTGGTCTAGAGTTTGTTGTCCTGTCCTCAGTTTGCAGATTTCTAACGTCCTCACATCGCTATTGTCTGTGTGCTACTTATGCCAGGAGTAGGGAAACAATAGCGTTTCTCTCCAGTCCAACTGTACTCTTGGTTTTTTCAATACATCATTTTAACTGTTGATTAACATCCACAGCGACTTGGTTATTAGTGGATGGAGCACAAAGGTCATGGTAAAAAGAAATATAAACTAAAATTCCATTTTATGTCAAGGAGAAGTCACTTCCATTCTCTTTAAAAAGACAAAACATTAATCTACACAAGGAACTCATTGCTTATGCACCATTTTCTACAGTTCTTTCTGCAATATTATTTAGGGGTGAGTTTTTAAGCAATTTCCCCCTTTGAGTCCCTATGATATGCTCAGTCTGTGTCTGAGATTACTAAGTTCCTTATAACAATAGGGTAGAATCTTTTCTATTTCTTATGGCAGGAGCTGAGTTTCTTGTGAATTCCATTGAGAATTTTGTCACCTGAGATCATTACCCTTGGCACCACTTGGAGTTTCTTCCTCTCCATTAGACACCAGGAGGGTTGTCCTCTGTGGACTTAGAACTCATTGTGGTGTCCACAAAACATTGTTTTATTTTGACGTAGTATCATAATTATTCAGTGAGGTTTGGTCTTATTTCTCTGAAAAAAATAAACCAAGTAATTGAAACTCAACTTGTTCAAGTCCATTTTGAAATGTGGGTGATTCCCTCTTGTATATTTTATTTCCTACTCATTTTTTTTATAGTTCTGAAAATTTGCCATGCCCCACAGGTCTTCTGTCTTATATACAGGTGTAGGTAGAGGGTCTGTCCCACTGGGTGTTGCCCAGGGAATCTGCCAGGAGAAAAGTAGAAAAGAATATGAACACATTCATGGTCACGATTTTTGTGGCTGCTTTCTTATGAAGAAATTCTTTTTACTAAATAGGAAAGTCTATAATCGACATCTCCATTTACTGTAGTTACTTTCAATTTTTTTTCTAGTATTTCAAGAAAAGTTTAAAGCATAAAGGCAATCTCTTCAATAAATGATGTAGGAAAAATCATATCAAAAATGAAATTATTCTACTAGATTACACCATACACAAAAATTAAAAATGGATAAAAGACTTAAATGTAAGTTGTGAAACCATAAAAATATTAGAAGAAAACATAGGCAAAAAAATCTCAAACATCTCACATAGCAGAATTTTTATGTATGGCAAGAGAAATAAAATAAAAAACAAATAGGACTATTTCAAACTATAACGCTTCTGCACAGAAAAAGAAACTAGCATCAAAATGAAAAGGGAACCCACAGTATGGGAGAACATTTTCCAATTATATATCTTATAAGAGGTTAATTTCTAAAATGTATTAAGTACTCATATAGTTCAACAAAAGGAAGACAAATAATCCAATTTAAAATGGGCAGAGGACCTAAGTAGACACTTCTCCAGAGGACATAAAATTGATCGAGACATATGAAAAAATGCTCACAGTCACTAATCATCAGAGAAATTAAAATGACAATGAGGTACCACCTCATATCTTCCAGAATGGCTTCCATCAATAAATTAACAGACAGCAAGTACTGATGAGCATGTGGAGAAAAAGGAACACTAGTACACTGTTGGTGGGACTGCAGGCTGGTACAACCACTATGGAAAATAGTGTGGAGTTTCCCCAAAAAATTAAATACAGAACTTCCATTTGACCAGTGACTCTAGTTGTAGAAATATATGCTAAGAAGCTTGAAACACCAATAAGAATGAATATATGCACCTCTATGTTTATAGCAGCACAATTTAGAATAGCTGAAGTCTGGAAACAGATCCAGAGACAGAGAAATATCGATCAGATGAATAAGTGGAAATTTTGGATATTTACAAACAGTAAGTTTCCAAATCATCTCAAAGCCAGGGAATTAGCATTATAGTTGAGTGCCAAATTTAGAAAGTGGGAAAGATCATATGAATTTCTGGTCTTATGGGTGGATAAACGAGGAGTCCTGGTACCCTGAATTATATTTGTTTATATCCACTAAAAAGATTGTAGAAACGTGGGTTAATTCAGCTAAGGTTACTTGCTAGCTGACTGCTAGATTACATCTACCTTGTTTCTCCATCAGGTCTTGTGAAAGGAATTTTAGAGAATAAATAGATATCATAGGTTCCTCACAAAAGCTAAAATCTTACCTGTTGACATAGAAATACAGCAATAAATTCAAAATCATTATAGTTATATAGGAGGCATGTTTTTATTATTGTTTGCCTTTTGGGGATAAACTTCTGAAGATTCTAGGGATTCAAATGTGAATTCAAAAGCACCAGGCATCATTGTCACATTCTCAAGTGAGTATTGAGCAGTTCACACAAACACAAGTGGTCTTTAATGAGTCTGTCAATTTTCCACAATGGCTGCAGCAACCTTCATTCCCACCAACAGTGCTTGAGGTTTCCCTTTTGTCCACATCCTCACCAACACTTGGTTGTTCATTTATGGATGGTAGTCATTCTGACAAGTGTGAGGTGATATCTCATTGTGGTTTTAATTTGCATTTCTCTGATGATGAGTGACATTGAGCATCTTTTCATATGTCTGTTGGCCACTTGCATATCCTCTTTGGAGAAGTGTCTATCCAGGTCCTTTCCCTATTTTTGTTTTTTTTTACTCCCGCTAATTTTTATTGGTTAACATCTTGTGTTTGCAAACTGTTTAATCTTTTTAAAAAACCTTTATTGTTGAGAGTATTACAGATGTCTCCCAGTTCTACCCATTAACCTCATCCACCCAGTTTCCAATCCACCCTAGGCCATTGTTTGTGTCCATAGGCAATGCATGTATGCATATGGTTTTTGGTTAATCTCTTTTCCCCATCTCTCCCACCCCACCCCACCCCCACGCCTTGCACTTTCCTCTAAGATTTATCAATCTATTCCATGTTTTCATGCCTCCGGTTCTATTTTATTCATCAGGTTATTTTGTTCATTAGATTCCTTGTACAATTATTTGGATTTTTTTAATTCAATTGTTGATAGATATGTATTTATTGCCATTTTATTATCTTACTAGAGGCCTGGTGCACGAAATTCATGCAGAGTAGGTTTCCTAGGTCTGTCCTCCCTACCTCCATCTTCCCTTGCTCCTTCAGTGCCCCACCACCGTTGCTAGTCACCTGCCATGTTCAGCGCCTCATGGTGGTCAGTGCACATCATAGCAAGTGGTCGAACTCCCAATCAGACAAATTCTGTATTATCCATATATGTATTCCCTTTTTTTTTTCTTCTTAAGAATACCCTTCAACATTTCATGGAGTACTGGTTTGGTCATGATGAACTACTTTAGCTGTTTCTTGTCTGTGAAGCTCTTTATCTGACCTTCGATTCTAAATGATAGCTTTGCTGGTTAATCTTGATTGTAGGTCCTTGCTAGTCATCACTTTGAATATTTCTTGCCATTCCCTTCTGCCCTGTAAATTTTCTATTGAGAAATCAGCAGACAGTTGTATGGGTACTGCCTTGTAGATAGTTGACTGCTTTTCTCTTGCTGCTTTTAATATTATCTCTTTGTCTTCAACCTTTGGCATTTTAATTATGATCTGAGTTGATGTAGCCCTCTTTGGGTTCATCTTGTTGGACTCTCTTTGCTTCCTGGACTTGTAAGTCTATTTATTTTACCAGGTAGGGGAAGTTTTCTGTCATTATTTCTTCAAATAGGTTTTCATTATCTTAGGCAAGTTTTTAATTGGATCGTTTTGTGTTGAATTTTATAAGTTCTTTATAAATTTTGGGTATTAACCCCCTATTAGATGTATCATTGTTGAATATGCTTTCCCATTCAGTGGGTTATCTTTTCATTTTGTTGATGGATTCCTTTGCTGTGCAAAAGATTTCTAGTGTATATAGTCCCATTTGTTTATTTTTTTGTTTTCCTTGCTCAGAGATATATCAGAAAAAATATTGCTACAAAAAATCTCTGAGATATTACTGCCTACATTTTCTTCTAGGATATTTATGGTTTAGAGACTTACATTTAAGTTTTTAACCCATTTTGAGATTATGCTTGTTTATACTGTAGGGAGGTGGCCTAGTTTCAGTTTTTTGCATGTATCTATCCAATTTTCCCAACATCATTTATTGAATAGACTGTCTTTACCCCATTATACATTCTTGCTTTTTATTGTTAAATTTTAATTGACTATAAAGGCATGGGTTTATTTCTGGACTCTATATTCTGTTCCATTGATGTATATGCCTGTTTTTTGTTAATGTATTTTCATTGATTTCAGAAAGGAAGGGAGAGGGATAGAGAGATATAGAAACATCAGTGATAAGAAAGAATCATTGACTGGCTACCTTTTGCATGCCCCCTGAGTGGCAATCGAGCCCACAACCCAGGCATGTGC
>PVJN01012266.1:0-51759 GCA_004026805.1 Lasiurus borealis
GAGAAAGGTCAGGAATGCAAGCCGCCTCCCAGGAATGGCCGAGGGTGTTCCCCCTCTGCCCTGACTTTTATCTCAAGATGTTGAAATTTTATGAGTATAAATCTGATGACATTGTAAGAACCTTTCTATGCCCCATTTTGTGCCCAAAACTGCCTTTTCTGAAGTTCCCTTAACCTCCTCTTCATGCCAACTGATAAGGGATACAGCTTAAACAGAGAAGGCTTGTAAGTAGCTGGCATTTCTGCACTTAACCAACTCCTTTTCCCTTGCTTCATTTTATTGGCACCTGAGAGTGCGGGCAGGGAATTCTCTCCATTTTACATATTGGACATCGGAGGCCCTTAGAGATAAGCTATTTGACTATGTTTGTAATATCAGAAAAAATTTACCAGTTATTAGGTGATAAATCATTCTTAAAATGCACTAGGGAAAATTATTTAAGTAGTCAGGTTGATATATGTCAATCTTATACTTATATATTTCAGAAAGGAAGGGAGAGGGAGAGAGAGATAGAGACATCAATGATGAGAGAGAATCATTGATCGCCTACTTCCTGTACGCCCCCGCTACTGGGGATCGATCCGCAACCCAGGCATGTTCCCTGATCCAAAATTCAACTGGGAATTGAACTGTGTGACCTCCTAGTTCATAGGTGGACTACATCTGCCAGGTAGCCAGCCTTTTGATCTTAATTTAGCTTCCCTAGTATACTTCTCTCCTAAAAAGATACAGTTCTTTTTAGGAAAAAAAGTACATGTAGTTGACACCAATCCACTGAGCCACGCCAGCCGAACTCCATCTTCTTTTATAGCACTATCCTCTCCCCTTTGGTGTATCCCTACTTGTGTTTTTGTTTGTTTCAAGTTCATGGACCCTTTTTATTTTCTCTTTACAAGTGAGCAATTTCTACCCTCAGTGTTGTTTATGGTTGTTTCCTTCTTGTGCTTTAAGCCTCTAACCCAGCGGTTCTCAAACTACGGGTTGCGACCCCTTTGGGGGTCGAACGACCCTTTCACAGGGGTCACGTAAGACCATCGGAAAATGCAGATATTTACATCACGATGCGTAACAGTAGCAAAATTTCGTGGTTGGGGGTCACCATCACATGAGGAACTGTATGCAAGGGTCGCGGCCTTAGGAAGGTTGAGAACCACTGCTCTAACCAATTATTTTCTTTGTCTTTCCCATTTTCTCATCACTAAGCACTCCCACCTCACTTATTTTCTCTTTTATTCTCCTCCTTGATACATTTTCTTTTTTCTCTTGTTCATTTCTTTCTTCTCTAATCAAGATGAAAAATTCAAAATTCCCAGTCCAATGCTGGGAATCACAACATCCCAAAGAGATTTCATTCTGAAAAATCTCTGCTTAGCTTTTTCAGACAAGAGCTGTCATATAGAAAGTTGCCTGTCAGGGAATGAAGACACAGGAGCTCAGCCTAGAACCACAGCTTTGCAGGCTTTCCACGTGCCCGATTCTCTACCTCACGTCCAACAGCAAGTCGTTTCTCCTCTGCTGGAATGTTTCTGTCTGAGGGACAACTCTACTTGGCAGCTTGGCTAACAGGTGCATAAACTGCCTGGAATAATGGTAGGTTGTGGTGGTGGTATTAAGTCAGGAGGAGATGCTACTAAACGTGCAGGCCAGGAGAAAACGCAGCCTTTCATGATGTTGAGCCCTCTGAGAAGAGTGATAATATTCTTTCAGATCACAGACACGGTTCCTAATTGGAAAAAAGTAAAGCCTGGAGTCTAGCAAATGCTCTGAATGTCTTCGTGTTACTATTGCTGTAGTGAGAGGAGCTGAGGACAACTGTACTAGGGATGTGGGCAGAAGGAGAGACGCAGAGCCTCCAGCAGTGGGGGTGCATAGGGGCTGCCCTGGCCAGGAGGCAGCATCTAGGGGACTGGGGATACTGGGCCATTGCTATGGCACCTTTAATTTCCGTTCCCATCCCATCTGCCAGGTAGCCTTTTGATCTTAATTTAGCTTCCTTAGTATACTTCTCTCCTGAAAAGATACAGTTCCTTTTAGAAAAAAGGCACATGGGCTTCCTGTCTCAGACCAATGTTATTAGCTTGGACAGCATAAGCCAGTTTTCCCATAGAACCGGATTACCCTGGATAGGCTGAAAAGACAAAGTAATATGACCAGAACTTGGCAACTCTTCAGCTAGGAGGGCTTAGCGATGAGAAAGAACTTAAGACAATATCAAATATCTAAGTCAGAGTTCCTAGGAGGACGATATGTCATATACAGGAAGTGCTGTGGGACGGAGGGCGATGAAAGCTTTGTGACAGAGGTGAAAGGCAGCCCAGCCCTATTTCAGATCAAAACCCCTGCTCTCCCAGGATACATCTCTGCTGCATAATTCCTGAGACAAGCACGAGGGAGCAGAGACTTTGGGTCTGTGTATGACAGGGGGAGGGGGAGGATAGTTTTATGCCCTCCCCCAAGTATTGTGCTGCTACAGAATATGAGGCTTAGAAGTTGGGGCAAAAGAATCCCTGGAGAGCTTGTCCAGGGGGAGATGCTAGCATTGAGGACCATCTGGAAATCAGGAGTTAGAGTGGACATGGATTTCCTTCTCTTTCTGCCCAAGAAAGGTGAATGCTCATCACGCTGATTATAACGGGAGAAATGGGGATGATTTGTAAAACTATCAGACAGATATGTCAAAAGAGTCAGATTATTTCATGAAAGTTTCCTTTAGGAAATCTGGAACCTACTCTGCATCCATCCAAATTACAAGTCAAGGCTAATGACTTGAGTTGCACTTCAGAGTGTACAAAGTGCCCATGTGCACCATCTCATCTGATATATGAAGTTCCTTCCCAGTCAGGTGATGAAGCTAAGCTTGTAGACCAGTGCAGTCTGGGAGAACTTTCCACAGTGAGAGAAATGTTCTGTATCTTCCTGCCAGTCTAGTAGCCACAAGCCACAGGTAGCTGTTGAGCACATGAAAGGTGAGGAACTGAATTTTTAGTTTATACTAATTGTTTAAAGAGCCACATGTAGCTAGTGGCTACTATAGTGATATAACAGTTGTAGATATTGAGTGACTTACTCAAGTTTATTGCTTTAGTAAGCTTCACCCCTCTGTTTGTGTTAACAGATTGCAACAGGAATTCTTCCTGGGTTCCTCAAGTTAATGAACAACTTGATTTAAATGCTGGGAATTAAATTCCATTGTGAAAACTTGTTAAGTATGAATTTGAGAAGGGAAAGGGACCAAAAATAGTGGAAATAAACTTTCCTTGTATCAATTACGTCTGAATGAGTTGGGCAATGGAGGCAGAACGTATATTCCATCACCTGAGTGAAGTTTTCCATTCAGGCTGTGGGTAAAAGAATGAGCTTCTGAACCCAGCAATGCAGGTAATAGCATAAAATAGCTTATTCACTGAGGGGCATGGCCATAATTGTCCTTTACCTTCTGGGAGAAAAAAAGAGTATGAAAGTCTCTCTTGTGAGTCACTCTGCTAACCATAAATTCTGGAAGGTTCTAGGCACCAAACAGAAATTGTTATCTGACACTTTTCCTTCTTGCCAACACTAGGTGGGCCTCATGAGAAGACATAGAGAGAGCAGTAGAAGGAGTCTAGGAAGGATGAGCCTTTGCAGCTCATGTTTTAATATAAAAGGGGGGTTCAGGAATAAAAATTTATAGAAATTCCCAGGGAAAACATTTCATCTCTTTTGAGGATGTAAGTACAGTCCTCTATTCATGTAAACAAATACTTCATCCTGCAATGGATGAGGACTGTCATCCCACTCTTTGTAAGGCCTCGGGTACTGTGCCTTTATCTGCACTCTTTGCCTACTAAGGGCTTTTGGAAATGATTGGGAAAATGTGCCAATGACAACATTCACAGTTCCCGCCCAACCACGACCTTTAGGAGGCTTGGGTTGCCCTATCGCGTGAAGCTGAGGGCTTCTCAGCGTGTACATTCCTATCTTCACAGCCTGCCCTCAGATAGGTCCCTTCCTTCCTGCATAGATAGCAGGATAGGTTAGCCGGACAGGTGACCCTCACCTCCACCCCGGAGTTAGTCAGAAACTTCATTTCATCATCATTATTAATAGCTGGGCGAGCCAATGTTTCCTGAAAGACATGATAAGAACTACAGAATCAGAAGGAAACAAATCCATGACTCAGCACTTTTCCCTCCTGTCTGACAGCAGTGGAAGGTTCCTGTTTGACCTAAAGATATCTGTGAGGACTGGGACTCTTGCCCAATGTCTGCTTGAAGACCTAATATTGTGTAGGACATTGGTGTGCGGCCACCGAAATTCAGAAGACTAGTAGATAGTCTCTGTCTAGCTACTCTAGCTCTACCTGAAGTCGATAAGCTGAACTGCCTCCTTAACATCATTCCAGTGCTTCCTCATTTCCAAGTAGTTTGCAAAAGGGAGAGGGCCTAAAATTCACTGAGAATTGTGTTCAAGGTTTTTATATTATCTCAGATTAGCCTCTTCATCTCCCTGTGTACTATTGACCTATGTTAGAGATGGGGAGGCTGAGGTTCATAGACAGTACATAATTACCCAAGCTCTTTAGAGAGAGAACCAAAATCCAAACCCTAATTCTCAGCGTTCTAGTACCAAGCTGTCATCAGGCAGCATGAGCTGAATAGAAGAGGGGTACCCACTGTTATGGACTCAGTTGTGTCCCTCAAGATTCTTATGTTGAAGCCCTAACCTTCAATGTGACTGTTTTTTACGACATGGCCTTTAAGGAGGTAAGTAAGGGTAAGTGAGGTCACAAGTTTGGGGCCCTGACACTATAGAACTGATATTCTTATATGAAGAGGAAGCAACACCAGAGATCTCTCTCTTGCCACGTGAAAACACAGAGAAGAAGCCATGTTAAACACAGAGAGAAGACAGTTATCCACAAGCCATGAGCCTCACCAATGGGTACCTTGAACTCAGATTTGTCACCTCCAGAATTGTGAGAAAATAAATGTCTGTAGTTTAAGGCTCCCAGTCTGTGGAACTTTTCTTTGTTATAATAGTTCTTTATATACGCAGCTTGGAGCCTTTAAGACTTTCTCTTCAAAGCTCCTCATGTAACACTCAAAAAAATGTCATGCCCCACACCCACATCCCACAACACCTCACCTACCTGCCTCTCCAGCAGGGCCAGGGCAAGGGTGAGGTTGGCGAGACAATTTCCCAGAGCACAGAAAACACAGCAATTTCCCAAGGAAACAAAAAAACTCAGTAATTAAGATAAATAACATAATAACTAAAAGATTTTAAAAATCAAAATCAAGGCAAAAAGCCCAGGAGTTTTTGGCTACTCTGCAATTTTGCCCACGACTAACTATGGTTGAGAACTATTTCTCCATGGCTTTTAAATGTAAGTGGGGCCCTAGCCGGATTGGCTCAGTGGATAGAGCGTCGGCCTGTAGACTAAAGGGTCCCAGATTCTATTCCAGTCAAGTGCACATTGCTGGCTCTTCCCCTGCCCAGGCCCTTGTGCAGGTGACGACCAATCGATGTGTTTCTCTCACATCAATGTTTCTCTGTCTTTCCCTCTCTCTTCCACATTCTCTCTAAAAATCAAAAGAAAAAATATCCTCAGGTAAGGATTTTTTAAATGCTAAAAAATAGATAGATAGATAGATAGATAGATAGATAGATAGATAGATAGATGTAAGTGGTATTCCAGTGAATGAACCTAAACACCATACTTGATATGAAGGAATTTTTCCTTTTTCCCATAACAAATTATTATCAAGCTGTTAATAAGAAGGAACAAGTGTGGGCTGAATGCCAGCTGTGTTGCAGACTTTGTCCTGGATGTAGACTATTCAATAATGAACAAGGGAGTGAGGATCGCCTCCTGGAGAGGGCAGTCTGCAGAGGGACAGGAACAAGTAAGAGTGATAACAACCTACAGTGCTCAGGTTGCAGTGGGCATATGCAAAGGAGGATGGGTGATGGAGGCACCTAAAAGACACTTAAGCCTGATCAAGAGCATCAGGAAAGGATCCCGGGAAATGGCCCTTCAGTTTACCAAATGACAGGGGAAGGAAGAGATGGCTGCAGGCAGAAGATAAGTGTGTGCAAATCTGCAGTTTATTCTTTTATTAGTTGCCAAATTGCAAGTAGCATGGCACTAAAAGTTTATGATATCCATAAGGAAGGTGTGATACTGTCTTATATATCCCCATCCATTCCATCAACAAAGTCTATTGATTCCACCTTCAAAACAGAGAGGCCAACTACTTCTTGACAAGTCCATTCCTACCCCAGTCTGCTGGCTTCCTCCTTGTTCTCTTCAGTCATTTCTCAATGCTGGTGCCAGAGTTAAATCATACATCTGACCATGCCACTTCTCTGGCCCAAACTTTCCAATTGCTTCTCATTCTTACTCAGAATGAGAAAAAAAGTCAAATAATCTGCCCTGTAAAACCCCCTTCCCATTAGCTCTCACCTCGTCTCTTTATAACAACTCTACTCTTACTTATCTTGTTTATTGTTTGTATCCCCCCTTGATTGCCCAAACAACTACTAGAAAAACCTATTGATTGAGGAAAGCTAACTGTGTTAGGTTTACTGAATAAGGAAGAAATCTTGACAGAATCTTTTATCTAAAAATGAGAATTTACAGAAGTTTGGGATTGGGCTAGATGATGTTAAGGATGATTTTGCAAGGTGGTAAAGGCGCTAGAATTGGACAGTTTATAACATATCAGCTTAGGATTGGTGGGGAAACTGAGATGAAGCGCTGTAGGACTTGGTAAATAAACTATTAGTCCTTATAAACAAGCATATAAATTGGAAATCATTTCTGTTCCAGTTTTCACATGACTAGAATGTAAGCTCCATGAGGGTATGGGTTTATTTTTCTGTGTTGTTCACTGATCCCATCTTACAGAAGAATGCCTGTAAGTTCAGAGTATGTATCAATAAATGTTTGTTGTACAAAAGAATGAATGTTACTATTCTAAATAGGAAAACTGAAACTCAAATAACTTCCCTCAGTAATAACCCAACAGCAAGACATCTGAGATTTGGACACAGGGCTATTTGATTCTAAAGCCAAACTCTTTCTCCTGTGCCACCTGGATTATGGTAATTAATACTTATTGAGGCTCTGTACTGAGTGCTGTTAATATATTTTATCACTTAACTTAATAACTCTACAATGCAAGTACCATCATTTTTCCCCTTTTAAGGATGAGGAAACTAAAGTTTAAAGAAATTAAGTTACACACGTTCAAAAAGTTTGCAGGTGCAGAGACAGTTCTCAGAGTTAGGTTACTGTGATTCAAAACTATATAGCCCATAGATGGGAGCAACCCAGATGCACATCAGTGGATGAGTGGATAAGTAAAGCATCGTATATACATCCAATGGAATATTGTTCAGGCTTAAAATGGGATGAAATTCTCACACATGCTACAACATGAATGAACCTTAAAAACATATGCTACACGAAATAAGCCAGACACAAAAGAACAAATATTATGTGATTCCACTTATACAAGGTCCATAGAATAGGCAAATTAATAGAGAAAGTAGAATGGTGTTTACCAGTAACTGGGGGAGTGGAGAATAGGGGATTATCGTTTAATGGATATACAGTTTCTGTGTAGGATGAGGAAAAAGTTCTGGAAATTGATAGTAGTGATGGCTTCACAATATTATGAATGTATCAAATGCCTCTGAATTATACACTCAAAAGTGGTTGAAATGGTAAAGTTTATGTTACGTATACATTACCATAATAAAATAATATTAAAAAGACCCTCTGGGCAAAAAGGGTGAAGGTATTAAAAAGCACAAATTGGTTGTTACAAAATTAGTCATGGGATGTAAAGCAGAGGATAGGGAATAGAGTCAATAATATTGTAATAACTGTGTATGGTGTCAGGTGGGTACTAGACTTTTCAGAAGAATAAACTTTTTTTCCAAATATTCCCCTATGTACACCAAGACCTTTCTCTTCAAGTACAAGAAGGACAAGAGCACTTTTTAAAAAATGTATATAGAATTAGTCTGCTGAGGTTGCCATAACAAAATATTATGGACAGGGTTGTTTATACAATAGAGATCTATTTTCTCACATTTTAGAAGCTGGGAAGTCCACAACCAAGGTGCCAAGGTTGGTTCCTGGCTTGCAGACATCCACCTTCTCAATATTTCTTTACATGGCATTTCCTCTGCATTGGAGGAAAGGGAGGAGATCGGCTATCTCTTTCTCTTCTTATATCAGTCCTATTGATTAGGACCTACCTTTATAACCTTATTTAACCTTTATGGTCTCCCTCAAGGCTCCATTTTCAAATACAGCGGTACCTCGAGATATGAGTGCCCTAACGTACGAGATTTTTGAGATACGAGCCATTGAGCAAGCAATTTTTGCTTTGAAATATGAGCAACATTTGAGATAGAAGTAATCGCTCGGATCGGCCGCCTGCACACGACCCACCAGTTTACCGCGACTCGAGCGTCTCATAGTTTCCCATGCCTCAAGGTTATGGAACGAATTAAACTCGTATCTCAATGTACCACTGTACAGTTACATAGGGGATTAGTACTTCAACATGTGAATTGGTGTCGGGGACACAGCTCAGTCTATCACAACACTATTCCCTCACTTTGGCCTGTGTGGTCACTGCAGGAGGACTTGGCAAGCAATGCACTCAGCCATGTGATCACTAGCTCTATGATCTAGGGCCATATTAATCCAATAAGAAAATCCAGGTAGCTGAAAAGAATTGAGTTTTAATTCCCTGTTGCCTGGGGTGCCCCCAGAGAGCTTACCGCAGGCCAGCCTAGAACTGCTGTTAGGTGACAGAAAGGAGCTTCATATCCATTTATCATAAGGGCAGGTCCCAAGTTTCAAAATAGGTCCATGTAATTAATGGGAGACAATTTCCTAGGGTCTCTCTACACACCTTGTGTGCAAAGGCACTGGCGTTTTTTGTTCTAGACATTTTTTTTTTCAAGAATGTTTGTCTAGCCGAGACTGGTTTGGCTCAGTGGATAGAGCGTCGGCTTGCGGATTGAAAGGTCCCGGATTCGATTCCGGTCGGGGGCATGTACCTTGCTTGCGGGCACATCTCCACTGTGGGGCGTGCAGGAGGCGGCTGATCGATGTCTCTCTCTCATCGATGTTTCTGACTTTCTATCTCTCTCCCTTCCTCTCTGTGAAAAATCAATAAAATATATTTTAAAAAAAAAAAAGAATGTTTGTCTAGCCTACAGCCTTGGAAGATAATTATAATGTCTCCCTCCATGTAATAATGTTTTTCTCTAGGACAAAGATCAGGCAGGCTCATTGTCCACTATTAAAGATTTGGGCTCCTTAAATTTGGGGCTCCTTTCCTGCAGGCAACCCATTGCATGCACAGATTTAACCTTCCCTTTATTCTGTTACCTTGTGGGAACTGGGCTTGGGAACTCTGGCTACTGCTGTTGCCTTGAATGGCAAAGTCCCTTGTCTCTGACCCAGAAGTCTTGTGTCTTCTGCCAGCATCACTGAAATGATGACAGGCTAACTTGTTAGTATGCAAGTAGGACAAATCCTTGATGATTACCCCCACTTCTTTTGTACTGATCATTCCCCAAGAAGATGCTGAGAGAAAGCAATTCCTTTCTGGGCACTTTCAAATTCAGTGACCAAACGGTCTCACTAATATGTATGGACTAGGAAAAGGTGAAGGAGCAGAGTCAGAATTTTTTGTCAGTCAATTTTTGGGCAGGCTGTTTCCATAGTCAACAACACAGGCTGTCTGTGAATGGCAGAAAGCACAAAAACTCCATCAGATACTTGACCAGCAGCGCGTTGTTGAGAGCCTTTTGCAATAAAAGGCTCACCATTGTCAGAATGCAAATGGGCCAGAAAGCCAAACACAAGACATGGATCAGTTTCACAAGCCACAATACTCTGGCAGGGGGTGCCGATCAGACTAGAACAACATGAAAAAGTATCAACAGCAGTGAGGCACCACCAACAGCCCCGAGAGAGGTCAGGGGTCCAGTGTAGTTCACCTGCCAGGAGCAGTCAAGGGCAATGTCCCTCGTCACATGGTCTCCCACTAGGTGAGGAAAGGAAGGTTTGACAATTGAAGGATGAGAGACTGCAATGTAGTTCTGGAAAGGCTTCATTAAGGCTGACAAGGAGTCCTAGAGCCAAATAATCTGTCACGGGCATCCCTGAAACAGGCCTCAGAATCCTAATGTGCTCAGCCATCGGCTGGGAGCAGCCATGAGCAGTATATCAATGGAGAGATAGACAGCAGAGCTCAGCAAATGCATCGGATCCAGCCACTCTTTGCAAGCGGAAAACCTATCAGGTACATTTAATGACCACCATAACCAACTGTGGTTAACAACAAAAACAAAAACAAAAACAAAAAAAACCCACCATGATACATCATACTAAAAGGGACTAAGACTCTAAAATAGAAAAAAATGGAATAGCAAAAATGTTAATATTCAAATAAACATGTTATAAATATATAAAAGGGAAAGGATTAGACTGTCATATATAGTGTCAATTAGTAATATGTAAATATTTATACTTTTAAAAGATTTTATAAGAAACTAAAAACCATTTCTAAAGCTCTGGAGAGAAAGGTATACTAGTCAGTACAGATAGATCACATTTTTTCCTCAGTAACCAAAAATAGCCTGAGGGCTTTCTTTGGGTCTTCTCTCTCTCTCTCTCTCTCTCTCTCTCTCTGGGACTCAGCCCAATTAGAAGGAAGCAGTAGAGAAACACTGCTACCTAGCTTCTCACAGCCCAGCTGGAAAAGGTCTCCTTTTGGCTATCTGGGTCAAGGTTCTTGTGCGGGGAGAAGGGGATCATGGGGAGTTGCTGGCCTAGAGAGTGCAGCCACATCATAATGTCTTATCACCTACTTACCTACATGTCAATTTTAAGGAGTCACTGAAATATAATTCACATATCATAAAATTCACCTGTGTATGCCCTAGCTGGTTTGGCTTAATGGATAGAGTGTCAGCCCACGGACTGAAGGGTCCTGGATTCAGTTCCAATCAAGGGCACATGCATTGGTTGCAGGCCCAGGTGGGAGGCAACCAATCAATGTGTCTCTCTCACATCGATGTTTTTTCTCTCTCTCTGTCTCTCCCCGCCCCTCCCACTCTCTCTCTCAAAAAAAAACAATGGAAAAAAATATCACTGGGTGAAGATTAACAAAAAAGATTCACCTGTGTAACATATACAATTCAATGGTTTTAGTATCTATACAGACATGTACAACCATCTCCATGATCTGAGTTTAGGATAGTAATATCATCCCAAACAAGAAACCAATTAGCAGTCCTTCAGCCAACTGCCTACTTCTCACTCCTCTCCTCCCTACCTACAGTCCTAGAAAACCACTATCTACTTCCTGTATCTATAGACTTGCCCATTCTGGACACTCCAAATAATGGAATCACATAATATATGGTCTTTTATACATGGCTTTTTTACTTAGCACAGTGTTTTCAAGGTTCATACATGGTGCGTGTGTATCAGTACATCTTTCCATTTTATAGCTAAAGAATATTATATGACTATATTACATTTTGTTTATCTATTCATTATGTAATGGACACTTGGTTGGTTTTCATGTTTTTGGCTATATTATGAATAATGATGCTTTGAACATTTATGTACAAGTTTATGTGTGAGGACATATGTTTTCAATTTTGGGGGCCATATACCTAGGACTGGAATTGTTGGCTCATATGGTAATCCTATGTTTAATGTTTTGAGAAGCTGCAAAACTGCTTTTCACACCAGCTACACAAATTTACATTTCCACCTGCAATTCATGAGTGTTCTAATGTCTCCATATTCTGGCCAACACTTATTACTGTTGTCTTTTTTATTAGAGTTATCCTACTGGGCTTGAAGTTGTATTTCATTGTGATTTTGATTTACATTTCTCTACTGTCTAATGAAGGTGAACATCTTTTCATGTGCTTATTTGGCCATCTGTAAAGCTTATTTGGAGAAATATGTATATTTAAATCCTATGCCCATTTTTTGACTTTTTGTTTTTGACTTGTCAGAGTTCTTTATATATTCTCAACATCAGTTTCCAAAAACTTTCACCCATTCTGTGGGTTGTCTCTTTTATTTATTAAAAAATATTTTCATTGACTTTAGAGAGTAGGGGAGGGAGAAGAATAGAGAAATGGGAACATTGATGAGAGGAAAACATCTATTGGCTGCCTCCTGCACACCCCTATTTGTTGTTTGACCCCATCCAGGCATGTGCCCTCTTGGAATCAAATCAGTGACCTCTTGGTTCATGGGCTGATGCCCAACCACTGAACACCAGCCTGGCATCCTTTTTATTTTCTTGTTATATAATTTGTATTTAAAAATTATATATAACATTGAGTAGTAAAATTTACCTATTTTTTCTTTGGTTGCTTAGGCTTCTAGTGTCATATCTAAGCAACCATTGACTAATTAAAGGTCACAGAGATGTACTCTTATGTTTTCTTCTAAAAACTTAATAAGTTTCGCTCTTACATATAGGTCTATGATCTATTCTGAGTTAACTTTGTGTATGATATAAGAAAGGGGTTCAATTTAATCTTTTGCGTGTGGTTATCTACTTCATTCAGCACCGTTTGTTGAAGACTATTCTTAACCCCATTGAACAGCATGTCAATTTTAGGCAAAAATGATTGTGTTTTTATGACCACAGTCTGAGAGAACAATTAGATTCATTAATTCAGTCTTCTCATATTGCAAAATTTCTACTTGGTATTTTGTGACACAAACCTCCTCTAAACACATTTGTTAACCAAACAAATACAAGAACCATACTTAACCTTGCTGAACTATCTACAAACTTGAACCACTTCTGTTTGCTATAAATACTCAGTGCTGTGAAAGAGGTTGCTGGTTTCTATTGAAACTCGATCCTGAAGTATTTATCTGGGAAGCTGGGGGACTGATTTTCCTGTGTTATCCATGACCTCTCCCAATAAATGCATTTATTAATTTCCATGAATTGTTATGGCTGGTGGGAGGTGTGTAGCAGCCGCCAGTTGTGTGGTTAGAAACTGCAGGCTGCCAACAGAAGGCCACAAAGACTATTGAATCAGTCCTTCCCGACTTCATCATTGCCTTGGCTCCTATGAATTTATGCCACTCCTTAGCCTAAATCATAAAGACATTTAAATATTCTTCAGGCCAGTTCTATTGCAACAGTCCAAAAACATCAAATGAGATTTTTGCCTTTAAGGTGGACCAATTCAAGCAAGCCACTTGGTGCATTGAAGGAATTCAAAACACATTGGTACAGAAGATTAAGGATTTAATGCAAAACTATAATTGCTCTATGGGACTTCTGAAAAAAAAATAGCTATTGGCGTGGCCTTCAAAGAGCCCAGACACAATCCTAAATGAAGGGTAATAATTATCTTAGAGAAGTCAATCCCTAATTCACCTGTACTGTTTGTTACTTTAGGCTGGTGTTGCTTATTCTAATTTTACACCATAGTCAGAGCCAGAGATCTTCCAAGAAAAGGACACTTGCACCAAATCTCTCATGAGTCCTGGACACGACCTATGGTTCAGGCTCCTCATCCACTGAGAGCACCAGATGGTGCCTGCTCCTTCCCCTAGGCGAGACATAGAAAGGCTTTGAATTTTAGGACCTCAAATCTGGAAGAGCCTATAGAGATTCATGATACTCCCCACTTATAGATGAGACAACTAAGGCTCAGAAAATGAAGGGATTTGGATTGTGTCACACAGTTGAGTTTGGTGAGGAAAAATCTGTAAGGTATTTAAAGCATGTGAATGTTCTGAGTCAAAATCACTGATGTAAGGCAGTTTTTCATTCAAAATCTGCTGCTTCGAGCATGCCAGTGTCTTACCTTTCTTTTTCTTAAGATTTATTTTTCTCTTTTTAGAGAGAAAAGAAGGGAGAGGGAGAGAGAAACATGGATATGAAAGTGAAACATACATCCATTGCCTCTTGCACACCCGATTCCAGGAATCAAGCCCGAAACCCAGGCATGTGCCCTGATCAGGAACCAGCAACCTTTCAGTGCACAGCGACTCCCAACCAATTGAGCAACACCAGCCAGGGCTCACCTAAACTGTCAAGCTTAGGTGTGACAATCAACATCAGGGGATGGGTAAAAATGGGGCAATAGGGCGGTTACGACAGCTTCAAAGAAACCAAAGTCAATATAATCCCCCACTACCTTGTTGGGCTACAAAGGACATCCTCTAGTACCTTCTTCTCAGCATTAAGTGCATTACAATGAGAGGTCAGTTGACCTCTGTTCCTTGGATTATTTCGACATTGTTCAGCGTCTCCCAATTTGTATTTCACCGAGCCCAGGTGCTGGCCACCCCTGAACACGGGTCCCCAGACTTACTGTCAAATACAGCAGTTATTTTCTCTCTCTGCAGCTGCACTCGGAAGACTGCTTTTGTGGACCACCAGGAATTTCCTGTGATAGAATATCAGAAAGCTACTGGTGACTCGGAGGAGGTGACTTCACAGGGCAAAAGTTCCCTTTCTACAATAAACATTCTCAGTGTGGCCATGTCGGAGACTTCCTACACAGACCCCACACCTATGAGCCACTTGTCATCTTGACACCAAATAGCCAGAGAAAGAAATATAACCAATTGTAAGAGATTATCTTTTTTAAAGTGACCTTGTGTCTGGCATCTGAATATGTTAACATCATCATAAAAACCAATGCAGCAAAAGCTTACCTAAAAAAAAAACAAACTATTTTAAGAGAGCATGCGGGTTTTATAAAGCAAGTAGGCAAGCCATTTCACACCTCTAAGGGAGGGGCGGAGGCTGGCAAGTGACTAAAAGTCCCACAGGAGGCCTGCAGCCTCAGGTTGTCATGTTCCAGGAGGCTTTACCTCTCCAACAGCCATTCTGAAGGCCACCACTCAGAAGTTACTAAGAAGCTAGACTGCCAGGTCAATAGCAGCGAGAGCTGACATACGCGTTAAGAGGTGTCCTAAAGGGGGCAGCCAGCCCACAAGGCCCTTGCTTCTTCAGTGCCCAGACACCCACCAGCAGCGAGAGGCAGCACCACAAGCCAGATTTCTTTGACCTTTCCTCTTCTATCCTCCAAATATTGCACCAGACTCTTGAACGTAGCCTTTATGTCTCAATAATGTGACGGATTCTCACCCTCAAAATCTCATTTTTAGAAGCTGCTAGTATTATTTGTAAATAAGAAAAACTATAATGGATGAGCTATCTGCTAGCATGATAGAGGATGAATCCATCAAAAGCTGAAGGTGAGCTTCCACTCTTTTTGAGGATGTTAATAATAATCCAAATTCTTTGCAAGGACTCTGCCAATACCCTTGGCTGCCCCTTCCACCTAGTTTGTAGCTTTGACCTCCCAATGTTCCTTGTTTCCATTGGTTAATGTTTCTCATTAGTAGGCTTAGTCTCCTTGGGGCGTTAATAACCTCCTCTCTCCTTTTTGTAAAACAGGATCTAATTGTTTGATTAGGCTCACATTTTCCTACGCTCTTGTGGCTCAAGATATCTCTCTCTCTCTCTCTCTCTCTCTCTCTCTCTCTCTCTCTCTCCACACACTCACACACACACAATCCTGCAGGAGACCTAAGCTCCTTACCAGGCTTTCTGTAAAAAAGTGATAGCAGCTGGATTGAGCTGCAGATGGAGTGAGCAGCTGTCCTCCCCTAGACCAGTGGTTCTCAACCTTTCTAATGCCACGACCCTTTAATACAGTTCCTCATGTGGTAACCCCCAGTCATAAAATTATTTTCATTGTACTTTATAACCGTAATTTTGCTACTGTTAATGAACTGTAATTTTGCTACTGTTAATGTAAATATCTGTAATTTTGCTACTGTCAATGTAAATATTTGTGTTTTCTGATGATCTTAAGCTCTACAGCAGCAGTTCTCAATGACCCACAGGTTGAGAACCACTAGCAAGGTCGCCTAAGACCATCAGAAAACACAGATATTTACATTACAATTCATAACAGTAGCAAAATTACAGTTATGAAGTAGCAACAAAAATAATCTTATGGTTGGAGGTCACCACAACATGGGGAACTGTATTAAAGGGCCGCGGCATTAGAAAGGTTGAGAACCACTGTGCTAGACCCTATCTACCTTAGGGTCACACAGAAGGCCAGTAGGACAGCAGCAGAGTTATCAGCCTCTGCAGTACAGTTCCTTTATCTTCATGGAGCTGGAGGAATCATAGTTCTCCTGAAGGACTCCAAGTGTAAGAGAAGCACCTCAACCATCCCTGTTTCTCTATGAATGAAGGTTACAGGCAGAACTTTGTAGCCACATGTTGGCACCTCTTACACCTTTTCTGAGGCACTTGCCAGTGGCTCCTTTCTAGACTATGGTGTGCGTGACCCATTCCAGGACACTCTTGTCAAACCTGTCTTCATTTGCAGTGTGGCGCGTTGCCTAAAGGTGGTGACTTTAGGGGCATAGTTTAGAAAAGGGAATTAATCCCTCACACGATGGGGTCTCAGACTCCCTTCTTTTTGGAACAGCAGTTTAAATCTTCAGAGATGTCTTCATGTTTGAGCTCTCCACTCAATAACCAGCCTAGAATTCCCTGCCCAGGCAAAACTCTGTCTCATATTGTAAGGTTTAGGGGAGAGGGCGAAGAGGCAGGCCAGTCTCCCCACTTCTCACAAGCCTACACCTCCCATTCTGAGGGGTGGTCCCACTCTTGAACTGCAGCTCCGTTTTTTTTGTTACCCACTATTTCTCCTTTCCCAGGATTCTGGGTTCAACCTTGACTTTCATCCATTGTTTAGCTTCCTCCTAGTCAGTCAATCTCCTAACCCATGACTGAACCATTACAAATTAACATTTACAAACACATTTGTTTGGGTATAATAAACTGGCACTGACTTCTTCTCTATAGAACATTCAGGAAGGATATATACAATGGGACCCAAACAGAAACCAAGGCCTGGAGGACAGAACTAAGACCTGAGAGTGAAGTAATCTGGGTCCCAGAGCCGACCGCCCCTCCACTGTGACAAAGAACAAGGTACAGCATCTCACCAGACCTCAGCCTGCGCCCTCATTTATAAGCCAACAGGATATATATAATCAGACAATCTCTGAGGCCCCGAGGCTATAAAAATGTGAAGGCATTAAGATGAAGTCTGAGCACTTATCTAGTACCAGACATAAAACAGCCCAGATCCCTGCCCCATAAACATAGCATAATGGGGATGGCAGATATCAAACAAATAATTATAAACAATAAACCTAGAAGTGTCTAAATTACTACAGAGGAAAACTCAAAGTGCTCTACAGGCAAGTAATCCAGTCCAAGTATTGTGATGGCATTAACTTTTACAACTACCCAGCAGCACTCGCTTGTTTAAGGAAGTGGTATCAATGTACATTGGAAGAAAACATAGAAAAGGCATGGATTTCATCTCAGTGGCAAATATGGAAGGCCCAATGGTGTCATCAAGATTGCAGAGCTTAAGAAAAAGAAAACTAAAGCAAGGATCCCATGTTGTCCCCACCTCCCCCACAGGGTTCTTACTGCCCACACCCACAGAACTCATTCATTCACAACCAACCAAAGACCCCCTCATAAGCACAGTCACTCCTGGTGAAAGCTATGGCAGTAATCATTTGATGGTTTCGTCGGCAAAAGAAACCAACCTGGCTGATTCAAACAGAAAAGCCTGCAACTAAACTTCTCAGGCTATCTGGGGAAGCTGGAAACTGGGTTCAGAAAATGGGCAGGAACAAAGGCAAGGCAGGGAGGCGGTCAGCCAAAATCACACACGGAAGACCAAGGTGGATAGTGAACAGACAGCTCAGTAGTTCAGAGTACATGCCCTCAAAGCAGCCTGTTTGGTTGATATCCTATCACCAACTAGCTGTGCAACCTTGAGCAAGTTGTTTAACCTCTCTGTGCTGCAATTCCTCATCTGTAAAATCAACCTTTTAAACTGCCATATTTTGCCTAGCCAGCATGGTTCAGTTGTTGAACGTTGATCTGTGAACCAGTTCACAGTCTGATTTTCAGTCAGGGCACATGCCCAGGTTGCAGGCAAGATCCCCAATGTGGTGCATGCAAGAAGCAGCTGATCAATAATTATCTCTCATCATTGATGTTTCAATCTCTCTCTCAAATCAATAAAAATATTTTTAAATGCCATATTTTAAAACAAGTCTAAAATGTTTTCAATTGCAAGATATATTGATATTTTATGAGCCACTAGGAAAAGAAAAAACACTGCCAATTAAACTATGACAAGGTCCTATCACTTCAACTTTTTATTTTATATGCCATAAAAAGTCCTTATTAGATCTAGTTAAATACAGGTTTTATCATGTCATGTCACTCATACATAAAAATAAATTAGTTACAATACTTCTATATCTTTCTCAGTTCAGAACCCAACCCTCCCTACTGGCTCATCAGCTGGGTCATTGTAGTCCACTAGTCAACACACAGTGGCTGCTTTTCTCTGAACTATCATAGTCACTGGGAAGTGTTTCCTCAAAAATGGCTCCACTCTTCTCCTGGACTTTCATCAAATTTTGGACACCCCTTCTCCAAGGTCTAGTGCTTCTGCTTTCTTGGTCTTGCCAGAGGTATCAAGAAGCTTTCAGGACACAGTCTTAGTCCTTTCCAGATGATCCTCAAGGGGTTTGTTGCCTGAAACAGGAAGGCCCATCGGTATCCTCTTATACCATCAGGAAGACAGGATGATGACTCGGGCAGGCAGTCATCATTCATTCAAGATGCACGTGGGAGAGCAGTGTCTCAGAACCTGTGAACGTCATTTCTGTCAGCCCCCACGAGACTATGGTGAGGCTTGCATTGACTACACTCTAAAGAACTTAGACCTAGGCCTGCACATTGTCAGCACTCAATATGTGTCGGTTATTTGGTTTTGCTTTTAAGAAATACTTGGAGTAAATTATGAGTAAATTATGAGTGTTTCATAAAGTTGTGCCTTTTTAGGTTCATTTTGTAGACTGAGCAGGGTACCTGGAAAACAAGGTAAAAAGAGTTGAACTACTCTACCATTTGCAGGTTTTGCAAAGACATTTGTAATGTAGGAGGGTACCCGGGAGGATAAGTGGAACGATTTTTCTTTAGTTCTGCCTGGAAGCCTGAGATATTAATGACAGTTAACATACATAACCACATGGCTAGGCTTCAGACCAGCGCAAAGGAGTCGCAGCAAGTGGAGACATTCTTTACGGCTCAGACTAAAAAACGTCTCCCCCCCTCCCTTTTTTTTTCAACTCTATTTCAACTTGGCTCAGTTATCATGTAGAGTCCTTGGAGACCTTAAGCAGCCTCATTGGTTTGTATTATAAGACCTGGAGCGCTGAATTCCATTTCGGACCATGACACCTACCACACCTTCCTCTGCCTATGCGAGCTCCGTGGGAGACAGGAAAGGTTTTGCTGTGGAGGGGCTCCCAGAATAGGGGGTGGGACGAGGACCAGGACACCCTCTTCCAGTTCCTCCCTTGGGAGTGACCAGAGAGCGGGCAGGAGGCGGTATGGGCCAGCTGGCTGACGGGGCACTCTGCCCAACTGGAAAAACTGCTATTTCACAATCCTTTTAAAAACTGTAATACATTTTTAACCTTCAAATACCATCAGTCCCTTTCCATCACACTTGCTTTTGGTGCAATTTATTATTGCTAAGGGAGATATATGAAGCATATTTTGAAATCTTGATTTGACAACTCATTGGCTACATAGACCAAAGTGGGTTTTTTTTTAATATATATTTTATTGATTTTTTTTACAAAGAGGAAGGGAAAGGGATAGAGTTAGAAACATTAATGAGAGAGAGAGACATAGACCAGTCACCTCCTGCACGCCCCCTACTGGGGATGTGCCCGCAACCAAGGTACATGTCCTTGACCGGAATCGAACCTGGGACCCCTCAGTCCACAGGCCAATGCTCCATCCACTGAGCCAAACCGGTTTTGGCTAGACCAAAGTTTTGTTCTCTTTGGTTTGATCTATGAGAATAGATGGCATAGACCTAAGTGGTAGGCACCCAGGAAAACAAAATGATGTGGCTACTGGCCTTCTCTCTGCATTTGCAGCCAGTTTGTCGGGATTTCTAGGGTTGGGACACCACTTCTAGCTTAGAATATGGCTGAGCCAAAAAATATGAGTATTTTTTATTTGGACAACTACTACCAAGCTGAACTCTAAAAGGCTAAACCATTATACATTCCCAACACTGGTGTCCTAGAGAACCCAGTTCTACACATTCTCCCCAACACTCAATTCTTTCATTATTATTTCACCACCAGTGAGGCTGTGCAGATTCTGGACTCTATGACCTACTTCTCTGAATTTATCATTTCTCTATGGGGTTGCTTCATCCATCTACAGTCATGTGCATCTTACAACAGTAACCTAAGTGATGAATATCCATGCTATCTGAAGGAGGACCATGAGCTGATAAACCGGTGCCATAGAAAAGATTCCTTTAATTCTCCAAGTATATTTAGGCCCAATACATGCTGGAAAACTCTCTCCAAAAAGCCAAATCCAAAAACCTGGATGTGGAGAAAAGTGCTACAAGGAGCTACTACATAAAAAGATTGGAGACTTGAGCCAAGACCGGTTTGGCTCAGTGGATAGAGCGTCAGCCTGCGGACTGAAAGGTCCCAGGTTGGATTCCGGTCAAGGGCATGTACCTTGATTGCAGGCACATCCCCAGTAGGGGGTGTGCAAAGGCAGCTGATTGATGTTTCTCTCTCATCGATGTTTCTAGCTCTCTGTTCCTTTCTCTTCCTCTCTGTAAAAAAATCAATAAAATATATTTTTTAAAAAAAGAAAGAAAGTAAAGAAAAGAAACCCAACAGTGGTTCTGTTAAAAAAAAAAAAAGATTGGAGACTTGAGAAGCCAGAGAAGTGTGGCCCATGGGAAAGGCTGTGTGCCCCAGGAGTGCAGAGCGACAAGTTGTTGTAAGTTCTCTCTCTTGTCACTTGGCAGAGCCTTACAATTCCCTGTAGCTGGTAAACCTGAAGTCTCAATTTATATATTTTTGTTTATTCTAAAGGAAAGAAGCAGGAAGTTCATTCTTAGCAGATGGCCTTGACTAGATGTCTTTGATGATGAGGGTTAATGGATTAAGGTTCATCGTAGTTTATTTATATCATTGTGAAATGACGCCATCCTTGTTTTTACATTTTTTTCACATTTCTTTAATGAGTGCACTTCTTTAAAAAAAATTATACACACACATCCATGGTTTGAAGCAAAAATTTTCCATTTACATATTTTTATTGTAGCTCCATCCCAACCTATAATACAAATAGCATATCATTTTCAAATATGTGCCTGGATTTTTTAATGGATTTTTAAAATAATAATGTTTTAGTCTTTCTAAATGTTTTAGACTTTAAAAATTTAAAAACATTTCTTTTCCACAACCATTCGTTAATTACAACTTGTGTATCACATATAACATTTTTGTATTACCTTTATTTTCTCTTCATTCAAAGAATAAAATGTCATTCCAATGGGAAAAAAAATTGATTGCAAAAAAAAAATGATTTAACAGCAGTGGTTCGAAATGCACCCTTAAAAAGTACTATAGGAAATTTGATGAAATGGCTCCTCTTAGTGTTCTGGGTGAGATACTGCAGTATGCAAGCACTGGGACTTGTCTCGGGTTTCTCAAACTTGAATGTGCACAGAAATTATCTGGGGTTCTTGTTAAAATGCAAATTCTTATTCAGAAGCTGATTCTGCATTACTAACAAGCTTCCATATCCATGGGTTCATGAAATTTCAATGAGTTTACCTACAAGTACGGTTGTCCAAATAGAATTAGAAAGTTGTAATTATGTGTGTAGATCTTTTTAAATGTTAAAAATTCATAAATCAAACTCCTTTTCTACAAGGACCAATAATTTAAACAAACAAATGATGTTAAATGACTAACTGCAGAAAAATAAGTTGCCCTCAATAAATGTCCTTTCATGTTCAGCCCTTAACTTTTCTAACTATAAGATCCAAAAATATGCCCACTTACTTCTTTTGCCCACTGCCTTATTGTTACAGCAATTCCACAAGCAACATTTCCCTGGTATATTTTTGTCTCCCTAGTAGCTGGCACAGGGAGATGAATCTTCCAGGTGAGAGAAAGCAGGTGGGTACGAAATGACTTACCTTTGGCCATAATAGTCGCAGGGACACAAACCCAAGTAGTGTTTACTCCAAGATCCTGATGCATAAGGAAAGAAGTCTGTGTCATTAGAGACTGTCTCTCTTTTATTAGGATAAAAGAGTAATATGCAGATTGACCATCACTCCAACATACAAAATGGCTGCCCCCATGTGGACACAAGATGGCCATCACAAGATGGCCAGCAGGGGAGGGCAGTTGGCAGGGACTAGGTCTGCAAGGGAGGGTAGTTGTGGGCGATCAAGTCAGCAGGGAAGGGCAGTTGGGAGAGAGCAGACCTGCAAGGGAGGACAGTTAGGGGTGATCAAGCCTTTAGAGGAGGGCAGGTAGGGGTGACCAGGCTGGCAGGAGGGCAGTTGGGGAAAAACAGGCTGGCAGGGGAGCAGTTAGGCATCAATCAGGCTGGCAGGGGAGTGGTTAGGGGCTGATCAAGCTGGCAGGCAGGCGAGCAGTTGGGAGCCAGCAGTCCTGGATTGTGAGAGGGATATCTGACTGCCTGTTTAGGCCCGATCCCACAGAGCTCTCATGGGGTCCCAGATTGGAGAGGGTGCAGGCTGGGCTGAGGGACACTCCCCAGCTGCTCCCTTTCCCCCATGCATGAATTTCATGCACCAGGCTTCTAGCTTCCTCATAAGAATAGTGAGTGTTCTTTATTATTGGACCTTCATTCACTCAGCACTTGCTAAATGAATTCTGTATCTTCTCTCTCATACTCAGCATCACAGCCCAGTGAAGAAGGTGTTACTGCTCTTGCCATTGTGCAGAGAAAGCTGTTGAGGCTTCGAGCTTTACCAGCCCTCCTGGGTAAGCAGCTGACTCCAGAAGTACAGGATCATCAACCCAAAAATCCAAGCTGAGCTGTAGACCACTTTTCTATCACATTTAACACTAGCTTGTGAATGTACTAGCTTCTGGGGTATCTCTTTCTTAGTTTGTCTCTCAAACAATTAACTTTCAAATGTGTATGTATGACATATATTCTCAAAAGGCAAGTTTCTTATACAGTGAGTGGCCAGATTATGATCTTTGAATGCATAATCTAGCCACTCAGTATATATCCTACATAATAAAAGGCTAATATGCAAATTGTCCCCTCAGCCAGGAGTTAGTTCAACCAGCAGGCAGGCTGGCCAACCACCCATATCCCCTCCCCAGGCTGGCCGGACCTCACCCATGCACTGGGCCTCTAAAAAAAAACATATATATATATAATGTATATACTAAGTGGCCAGATTATTATACATTCAGAGATCATAATAATCTGGCCACTCAGTGTATATGCTTTATCCTTAAGATGCAAGGAGATACTATAAGTTGAGGAAACTTAGTAAAGTTGACTTCTAAACAACTTTATAGTGTTTCTGAGAGTTAAATGAAAATAAATGTAAAAGTCAAGTTGGTACTTTGGATTTGATTTCCTTTCTTCTTGTCACCAACTCAACCAATGAAGAACTTGTGTTTGTCATGCTCAACTTCTGTTCCAATGCCTTTAAAATTAAAGGTGGATCTGTGTTGTGAGTAGGTTATATATAGTATTTACCACAGGGTAATTTAATTATTCCTTTATTTAGTTATCTGATTCCATCTACTGGGTGTGTGCACCTGCAGGGCAGAACTCTGCCTTTCTGATTTTAGTATATCCACTAGCCAGCACTGTGTCTGATGTATAAGCACTTTATGTTTGTTTGTTTTGTGTGTTTTTCTTAATATATCTTATTGATTTTTTACAGAGAGGAAGAGAGAGGGATAGAAAGTCAGAAACATCAATGAGAGACATCGATCAGCCACCTCCTGCACACCCCCTATTGGAGTTGTGCCTGCAAGCAAGGTACATGCCCCCAACCAGAATCGAACCTGGGACCTTTCAGTCCGCAGGCCGACACTCTATCCACTGAGCCAAACCAGTCTTGGCAGCACTTTGTTTGTTGAATGTATAAATCATGATTAATGACCCTAATTAATTCGAACTAAGATCAAACCTAGAAATTTCCTAAAAAAAAACTTGCACATTTGGTCACTAGATGGCAGTCTTGCCTAATTTTAGATGGCTATTGTAAATATTACTGCAATGAACATTGGGGTGCATATATCTTTTTGACTTTTCAATACACAGAAGTAAAAATTCTGGGTCGTATGGTAACTCCACTTTGAACTTTTTGAGGAATTTCTATACTGTTTTTCATAATCCTAGCAACCAGTGTATGAGGGTTCCCTTTTCTTCACATCCTCACCAGCACTTATTTGCTGATTTACTAATAGCTACTCTGACAGGTGTGAAGTGATTCATTATGGTTTAATTTGCATTTCCCTTGTGATCTGTGATACTGAGCATGTTTTTATGTATCTATTGGCCACCTTAATGTCCTCTTTGGAGAAACAAATGTCTATTCAGGTCCTCTGCACAATTTTTATTTATTTATTTATTTATTTATTTATTTATTTATTTATTTTAATGTATTTTATTGATTTTCTACAGAGAGGGAGAGAGACAGAGAGTCAGAAACATCCATGAGAAACATCGATCAGCCACCTCCTGCACGCCCTCCACTGGGGACGCACCTGCAATCAAGGCACACGCCCGGGGACCCTCCAGTCCGCAGGCCGACGCTCGATCTCCTGAGCCAAACCAGTTTCAGCAAGATGTTTTATCAAACCTGTTGATCTTGAATCTTAGTTAAGTCTTTGTATATGGTATAAGAAAGAGGGTAATTTCTTTTTTGCATGTATCTGTGCAGTTTCCCATCACCACATTTTTTTGTTTTTTTGTTGTTAATCCTCAATGGAGAGTATTTTTAGAGAAGGGGAAAGACACACAGAGAGAAACATTAATGTGATCAAGTCACATCAGTTGGTTGCCTTGACCAGGGCTGGGGATCAAACCTGCAAACGAGATACATGCCCTTGATTGGAATCGAACCCATGACCCTTCAGTCCATGAAATAATGCTCTAACCACTGAGTCAAAGAGGCTAGGCTCCCATTATCACTTGTTAAAGAGACTGCCTTTATTCTATTGTATATTATTGTCTCCTTCATCGTAGATTAATTGTAAGCAAGGAACTCTTTCTGGGTGCTCTAATTTATTCTACCCATCAATTCATCTGTCTTTATACCAGTACCATACTGTTTTAGTTATTGCAGCATTATAGTATAGTTTGAAATTGGATTGCTTCTTTTGGGGCATATGATATCTCCCAATCTTTCTCATGATTGCTGTGCCTATTCAGGGTCTTTTGGGGTTCCATACAAATTAAAACTTTTTTGCATCAAAGGACACTATTTCAAAAAAGTGAAAAAGACAACCCACAGAATGTAAGGAAACACCTGCAAATCATGTATGTAATAAAGGTTAGCATCTTGAATATGTAAGGAACTATTACAACTCAATAATAAAAAGACAAACACACAGGCACTGTTAATGTGCCACGTGTTCTGGTGAGTGCTTACAAAACCTGACTTTTTTTCACTCCTCATCAAAACCATATGCTTTAGGATCTATCATTATCCCTAATTTTCAAATGGTGAAACTGTGTCACAGAGAACTTAAATAATGTGCCAAAACACCCACTAGTGCTAGGACCTAAGCCCAAGTAAACCACTCTGGACAGCTCTGCAAACTGGTTCTCTCTGCTTGATGCCTCTCCACAGGCATCGCTGAGTCCCCAACTACAGGCAAGGCGGAAATTATCCCCACCTCATAGGAGACAACTGGGCGCAAGTGGGTAAATGCCCGAGGTCATTCACCTACTTTCACAGCCTGGAAAAATCCAGGTTTATGACACCTAAGGCTGAGCTACTTCCATCATACTGTTTCTCCAGCCAAGCATCTAGAGACACAGCCATCCTGAGATTTATACTAACTGCAGAGAGCACATGTTATTCTCTAACACAAACTACATTTGGTTGCGCTGCTGTTATCTGATATTTTCTCTATTGATTAGCCACTCCATTTCCCAAAGAACAGAGTAACATTAAATAAACCCGGGAACTCAATAAACAGGAAATCTCTAGAAATAATTTCTCAGGTGCTAAGGAATCTTTTTAAATGTATATCAGCAAGCTCAAATTTTTCTGCATTTCCCTTGTGATTTGTGATATTGAGCATCTTTTTATATATCTATTGGCCAACTGAAAATAGCACACTGAAAACAGCCTGAAGCCACACACCAGGAAAGGACTTCAATCTAGATTGAAGGTTTCTTGCTTTTACTCATAGATTTTCAAATGATGTGAACAAGATAAAGCTACTGTCTACACTTGTGTTCTCTCCCTCATCCTTGTACATGACCAGCGTTGGGTACAAGCAGCACCTTAGGGTCCAGTGTTGTTACATAATTAAAACAAACTTGAATATCCCTGCTATACTGCAACTTAAGGGTTGCCTTTATAAAACAAAATGTACAGATTCTGTGGAATGTGCCTGTTTTGGCTGAGAATTGCCTTCACAATTATAATATTAAGACCAGGATACAGCTGTTTGTGACTAAGCCCATGCTCAGTGAGTAAGTGCTATCGAGCATTCCAAGTCACCAGACATCTGTTTCCTGTTTTCATTCTTCCCTTTGTCATTCTATCACAATTTCCTTACATCTACAGACCACCTAAGACAGCAATTAAGCAACTCTGGTGTTTGCCTGTCTCCTTTCCCATCTTTAACTGTTGCTCGGGGTAGCTTAATCATTCTGCTTGGAGGGGCAGGAGGAAGGGAACCTAAGATCCCTCAAAAGTACATTCTGATTCCTCAAAAAACTAAAAATGGATCTCCCATTTGACCCAGAAATCCCACTCTTAGGAATTTATCCTAAGAAATTACAAACACCAATCAAAAAGGATTTATGCACCCCTATGTTCATAGCAGCACAATTTACATTAGCTACAATTTGGAAACAGCCTAGGTGCCTGTCAGCAGATGAGTAGATCAGAAAACTATGGTACATCTACACAATGGAATTCTATGCTGCCATTAAAAACAAGGAATTCTTACCATTTGCAGCAACCTGGATGGAACTGGAGAGCCTTATGCTTAGTGAAATAAGCCAGTCAATGGAGAAACACCACATGATCTCACTCATTTGTGGATAATAAAGAACATTATAAACTGATGAAAAGGATAGACACAGAAGCAGTAAAGCATCAAACAGACTGTCAAATTACAGCAGGAAGTTTAAGGAGAGGTGGGATAGATAAGAGATCAACCAAAGGACTTGTATGCATACATATAAGCATAACCAATGAACACAGACACTGGGGGGTTGGGGTATGCCTGGAATTGGGGGGGGGGGGCAATGGGGAGATATGTATACATGTAACACAAAAAAATAAATAGAATAAATAAATAAGTAAGTACATTCTGAGACTAGAGGACTATTGCCCATGTAATCTACCTTGACCTAACTTCCTCCCTCATTTCCAATTAAAAATTTCCATGTTGATACAATACCAGCCCCCCTAAAATGATAATTATAAAATGAATCACAAAAGGAAAACCAGCAGCAAAAATAAATCAAAGCAATAATTTACCTCTAACAGTGGGAAACTGTAACCCACTCACCATTCTTTTGACATTATTTCTGTAACTGCTGACTTTTATATGTAGCTTATAGATAAACAACATGTGTGTAAGAATCCTAGGAACTAACTTCAGAAGATACAGATGCTGACCTTCAGGCATTCCAGCTCTGGAAGATTTGTGACCTTCAAACAAAAACCAGGAGGATGCACACTACACTATCCTTATCAGAACAGACTGTGCTGGCCTGCACATAAGAGAACTTTTCAACCCTCTCCCCTTGAATTCTTTGTTCTGCTTTCTCGCTCCTTCCCTATAAAAACCTCTGCCTGCACTGAGGTAGGGAGATATGAACTTTGGGACAAGAGTCCTCCATCTTCTCAGGTTGCTATCACTTGAATAAACCTCTTTCCTTTCTCACTGGCACCTATCTCACGAGTCTGGTTTTCATTGTGGCTGGCAGCCAAACCTGGGTTTTCAGTTAAGTTACTTTATGCCAGAATACAGAACAAGATGTGTTTACATTTTAAGGCATTTCATATCTATGCAACTAAATTGATGTTGAGGTTTTCCTAAGTCCAAAGTAGCATCTTTATCATCTTCCTTAGGAAAAGCTGACTCCTTGTTGATTTCTATACAGATCATGAAGATATGCATCTCACTCTATAGATGAGAAACTAAAGAGGGAGAAGCTACAGGTTCTGTGACTTTGTGGAGCAGAGCCAGCAATCAGCTCTAAACTGGTCTCTGTACTTTATCTCATTCAAGCAACTGTGATTTGGGGTTCCTATCAACGGAGCCAAAACTAATTCATTCAAACACTCCAACTCTGTTATTGGGGGCCTCTGAAAAATAAAACCTATTTTTAAGTTTTCTAGCTATCATAGAAGACAGTCTTACTAGTGATTCTCCCAAGTTCTGTATTAAGGAATAGTTTAATAACAAGCCAAACTATATAATCTTGAATAAAAACTGAAATATATTATTGGTACGTAAATTACTTTATAAATAGAATCTCAGGTCAGTAGCATATTACGTAAATAAGTTAACAAAATACTGCATCATTTAATTTTTAAATTTTTTATTTTAAGAAAATACAGAGCTGGGAATCATTTTACTTCTACTCTGGTAGATATATCTTTGAAAACCTAAATAAGCTTACTGACTGCTGAATCTTTCACATTCATTAACTGTGTTTAGTTTTCATATTACCAATTGTTTTTATAGTTTATATTCTCACTGAACAATTTTTCAACATCATTTAAAATGACTGAAAGACAAAGATCTCCATTATCTATGAAATACGCAAATGCATATTAATAAGAATTAGAATACTTTCTTCCAGAAAAAAACATTAGTAACTTATTCCTGAATTGTCTATTCATTACTTAAGAAAATTCACTTGGAATTTTTGTTTCAATTTTGATAGTAAATATACTATTTAGAAGCCATTCACCACTCTTAAACCTTAAACTCACATCCCATATGTAATTTCCTTGAGTTGGAGGCTTACCATTTAACCCTGGGTAGCAGGGCTTCTTCGGGCTACTGATTAAGAAGGGGCATCAGCTCTCTAGTTCTAACCGTGACTAAGCAGGCCTGCAAATCAATCCCATCCCACTTGCAAGTTCATTCTGATTTACAGTAATAATAAGACCTAGATGAAAAGATCATGAAAAAAATCAAGCAATATTCTAAATATTATAATCTTCCTTTGGCAGACCACCAGCGTGTTTGTATCTGAGACAGAACCCATGCCATTTTAGTTCCTCTGTGCAGTCCTAATTGAGAACATTTTAATTTTAGATTTAAAAAAAAAGATATGATCACACCAAAAACATTTTTTAAAAAAGGGCATCTGGAGAATCACAAATTAAGAAAATGCAAGGAGAAACATGTATGTTTTATTCCCTTTTCCAATACTCTTACAACTCTGTTTTCTTGGAAGGGAATTCATGAGCTATAATACTTGAGCAGATTCTCATCTGCAGGTTTTAAAATCTTCTTATCTGCCATATTCACCACCCATCCAGGAGCAAGACCAAAGAAAATCTGCCTTGGATCCTTTCGAGTACTAAGCATTTTGAAGAGTTCATCTTTAGTGATATCAGGTAAAATGTAACCATACTTCTTGGCAAGTTCCAGTCTTGCTTCAGGAAATTTGGCAGGATCCGCCAGGTAACCACGATTCTTTGCATCAGTGTAATACGGGACCAAGGCTTCGGGTGGGAGCATTCTTTTTGGGATGGGTTGTCCCCGCAGAAAGAATGGAACAGGTTTGCACAGAATCTCTAAAAAACATATTTAAATAAAAAAGATACAAATATTGGCTACAGGCATAATGATCTTCTTTAATAATTATTTCCATTATTAAACTTTAAATATTACTAAGATCAGAACTTAATTCTAAGAACTTGTTTTATAAATACACTTGTCTTAAGTAATAAGCAAATAGAAATATTTCATTTTCAAAAGTTTGCATCTTAAAAATCAAAGTTACTCCTAGATTAACAACGAATAATGAATTTCTTACACAAAAGCAACATCATATTTAAGCCTCATGTTTAAAAACAAAAACTAAACCTCTTTATGATATACTGGCTCAAGTAATTAAAAGAAGATGGAGCTTCACTAACCACACCACTAATAAACCCTAAAACAGAAAACCAAGGTGCCTGAACTGCAAGTCAAATAACCATGAGTATTTTTAAAATCCTCATGTGGCAGCCAGGATTAGACAAAGAGGAAAAGAAGAAAACGACTGCAGAACAAGTTTACCTAGACTTCTTGGATCATAGAAGGCTGTAGTAACAACACCGCCATTTTTCTCAATTGCAGCGATGGCTAGTTCTGAAGCCAACTGTACTTCAATATTAACTTTTGCCTTAAAGATGTCAGCACCCTATAACATGTCAAAATAAAGTCTGTTAGATATTTTGAATAAAAGTTAATATTGCAAGCTTCCTTTTTATAGTATTTTCTCCTCCAAAGTGCCTACAATGTAACAGTCATTCCTACTTTAAAAAAAAAAATGTTCTTATTGACTTTAGAGAAGGAGATGGAGAGAAAGAAACATTGATGGGCTGTCTCCTGCACACCCCCCATCAGAGATCCATCCTCCAACCCAGGGATGTGTCCTGACCAGGAACTGAACCAGTAACTTCTCGGTGCATGGGATGATACTTAATCCACTAACCCACACATCCACTAGGCCATTTCCTACTTTATTTTTAATTTTATTTTTTTTAGTTATTCCTACTTTAAATACCTCTGCTTTGACATCCTATCAACATCATCATCTTGTCTTACCAATTTTCATTTCCTATAAATAGGGATGACTATATTTTCATTTGATGTATTTAGTAGACACCAATGTAACTACTCATTCCCAGCACTTCATTAATTATAGACTGTATTAAAAATCCTAACAACTGCCGAAAACGGTTTGGTTCAGTGGATAGAGCGTCGGCCTTCGGACTCAAGTGTCTCTGGTTCGATTCCAGTCAAGGGCATGTACCTTGGTTGCGGGCATATCCCCAATGGGGGGCGTGCAGGAGGTGGCTGATCTATGTCTCTCTCTCTCATTGATGTTTCTAACTCTCTATCCCTCTCCCTTCCTCTCTGTAAAAAATCAATAAAAAAATATATTTAAAAAAAAACACAGAATTACAACTAAGCCAGTGTCATAGATCAGTACAATGAAGCAGAGAAGTAACTTGCCCAAGATCACAAAGCTAGAGTTAATCCAGGAGCTTAGTCACAAGTGTCTGTGTTCTGAACCACACTATGGCATCTATATATAAAAAAGACTAAGCGACCGGCCAGTATGACACACGCTGATAACCAGGAGGCAGACACTCAAGGAGCCCTGCAACTTTGCAGTTCCCTCTCCCACTCCAGGACACCTCGGGGATGTCAGAGTGCCCACCAGTTTCAGCCTGATCCCCACAGGCCAGGCCGAAGAACCCCACCTGCTGGAGGGACCCTGCTCACTCCATAGACGTCCTTCGAGCCTTGGTGCCACCCCAGGTGCAGCCAGCCAGGGAGGGACCGGAGAAGGTTGGCTCTAGGGCAAGTCCGACCCATCTTACCCCAACGACCAACTTCTAATTAATTTCCTTTCAATGTGCACAGATTCGTGCACTGGGCCACTAGTATGATATAAAAACTTAACTTTCTTACACTTAAATAAGCAAGAGGCCAAGAGATGATTAAAGAGGGGGATGAGTGGGCTGGAACCAACAAAAGAACAAAAGATCTGACAATATCTGAGCTTTGGATGGGTCAGTCCCCTCTAAGGAAAAAGGCAAAAGAGGGTAACAGAAATTTACTTTGATTCACTACTGATTTTACTATAGTCTCTCAACTGATTATGATAATAATAGTCTATCTTTCCTAAGAATGGTCAACACTAAAAAATGCAGTACTAAAACTTTAAAGCTCTGTTTTGGGTCACTTTAGTTAGGATATACTATATTTTACTTTAGTTTAAAAACATTCTGACAAAAATAAAAATATGGTAGTATTGCCTTTCTTTTTGTGGTGACAAAAATATTTAGCTAATTTGGTGTGGTTGAAATATGCTGGCTCCCAATCAAGTTCCTTTCCTCAATCAAAAATGTTTAATATATTTCAAATATATTCCATCAATTTCAAGACATATTTTCACACATTCTTTCCATGTATAATTCCGGTCTACATTTGTATAATCACTGTCATCTTTGACTCAGTAAAATAACATTTTATCTTATTTGTGATTCTTTATTACTATGCCGTAAGTGCTGAACCATTTCCCTATCCTTGGGCATTGGGGTTAGCTCCACTGTTTTCAGTGACATATAAAGCATTTTTAGGAATATTTTTGTTATCAGTTAGGGATTTTTTGCTTTTCCTTTAGAACAGTAACTTTTAACCACTGTGTTGTGGCACACTGGTATGCCTCAAGAATTTTTTAAATATTCAATACTTAACTATTTAGTTGGTGGCACTGACCTCTTTTCCCTTAGATTGTTAAATTTAAAAATCCAACACATTATCTGTCCATTGTGAATGAGTCAAAATTATACCTATTTTTTGTGTGTCAGAGTGGCAAAAGACATATTTTTCAGTGTGCAACAGAATTTTAGTAATTATTTTATGTGTGCCATGAGATGAAAAAGGTTGAAAATTGCTGCTTTAGAGCAGTGGTTGCCAACCGGCAGTCCTTGGACCACTCGTGGTCTGTGAGGACCGAAAGGTTGGCAACTGCTGCTTTAGAACATATATTCCCAAATTGGTATTTTAGTGCTGAAGGTTAACAAGAGTCTTAATAGCTACCATTTACTGCAAATCTGAAGGTCAAACAATTTACAAAGCTGTAAATGATGTGTAATTGTGCTTATTCAACCACTGCACTGGTACAGTTTTCAGAATTATTTCGGCTAGACACATGCTTAAAAGCTGTAGGGATCTGCAGTTTAATGGCTGATGAGGTCATGGATTTTTCCACAGGTTAATTACACTCAGAGTAGAATACTGAAGCTTAATCATGTATTTGGCATTCTCTTTTCAGATCATTTTATTTGGCACTAGAGGCCCAGTGTATAGCCTGGCCTGCACCCTCTCACAGTCCGGGAGCCCTCAGGGGATGTCCCACTGCCTTAGCGCTGCCATGGAGGCGGGAGAGGCTCCTGCCAGCGGTGCTGCACTTGCCAGCCATGAGCCCAGCTTCTGGCTGAGCACTGCTCTTCCTGTGGAAGCGCACTGACAACCAGGGGGCAGCTCCTGCGTTAAGAGTTTGCCCCCTGGTGGTCAGTGTGCATCATAGCAACTGGTCATTCTGCTATTTGGTCAATATGCATATTAGCCGGTTATTATATAGGATGCTTTTATCCATAAGGTCTACTTTTTTAAAGGAATCTAAAAGGTTTTTCCATTAACAAATGCTTCCCTCTAGTGGACACAGCTATGTTACTGACATATATATAAGAAACAGGAATTGTTGATTAATAACATACAAAGGAGTGAGGTGGGATGTGTGAGTGCTCCCTCATGAAAGAATGCCAAGAAAGATCTTCCTGGTATGATGACAGAGAACCAAAGGAAGTGACAGAGCAAGCTGAATGGATGGATACACAGAATATCCCAGGAACAGAGGTACCTCAATAAAAAAATGCTGGCTTTCTAAATCACTACTACATACAACTCAAAAGGATAAAAATAAAAGAAGGCAAAGTGTTGCCCTAACCAGTTTGGCTTGGTGGATAGAAGCTCGGCTTGAATGGTCCCAGGTTCAATTCTGGTCAAGGGCATGTACCTTGGTTTCGGGCACATCCCCAGAAGGGGGTGAGCAGGAGGCATCGATGTTTCTGACTCTCTATCTCTCTCCCTTCCTCTCTGTAAAAAATCAAAATGTTGTGTTTTTTTTTAAAAAAAGAAGGCCAAGTTTTTGGTTAAACAGAAATCAGAAATAGTCTTTTATGTAACTCCAAAATAAATCCAATCCAGATTTACCTCCTCTACCAGCTGGACACCATAATCCCTTTTAAGTGGTTGAATGGTCACACCTCTTCCATTGACAAGCTGTGTTAAGTCAATAGGTTGAGTAGGATCAACACGACCCAAATCAATAAGATACTGCAGTTTGTTGAGACTCAAAGGATGATACTGACGTCTGAAGCTACAAAACAAGAAGAAAGTAACGATTGAAAAACTCAGTCAAACTTATCTTTTGTAAGTTCTCCATATCAATTAGGGGTGATCAGGCCTGCTTGGGAGGGCAGTTATAGGGGCAAAAAGGCTGGCAGGGGAGCAGTTAGGCATCAATCAGGCTGGCAAGGGAGTGGTTAGAGGGTGATCAAGCTGGCAAGCAGAAGCAGTTAGGGGCAATCAGGAAGGCAGGCAGGTGAGTAGTTGGGAGCCCGTAGTCCTGGATTGTGAGAGAAATGTCCGACTGCCCATTTAGGCTCAATCCTACCTGAATTGGGCCTAAACGGGCAGTCAGACATCCCTCAAGGGTCCCAGATTGGAGTGGGAGCACGCTGGTCTGAAGGACAACCCCCCTTTTCCCCCCTTCTCCCCCCATGCATTAATTTCATGCACAGGGCCTCTAGTGTTTATATATATTTTGTTAAGCTCTGAACAATCACAAAAGCAGGCATTATCATCTCCATTTTGCAGGTCTGAGTGCAACATCTGGGTTTTTGTTCCTTCTAATCCAGGCTAAATTTCAATACCAAAAAATGGTTCAGAGAAACAGTAGCAAAAGTTGGTTTCAAAGTGAATTTACATACCAAGCTATTTTTTTTTTTTTTTAGGTCATTCTCAGTGAAATTAGTGATTTTTATTTTTCAAAGCAAAAGGCACCTTACCTATGTCCTTCATTAAATCCATATTTGGGGATTACGATGTAAAACGGGGTCTGGCCTCCCTCGAAGCCCAATCGGGGCCGGGTTCCTCTCTGCCGTTCTCCTTTATGGCCACGGCCACATTTTCTACCTCTTCTCCGACCTCTTGGTCGTCTTTCCTAAAATAAAAAAAAAGAGTTTTATAAAGCACAGATGCATTTTTTAAATTTTTTTTTTTACCTTGTCACTGTATATTTTGTATGCCATTTATTCATCCAACCAACCAGTACTGGCTACAATTCTAGCGGCTCTAAAGTCCACACAGTCTAAAGCAGTATCTTTGCTTCTGAAGTGCAGCTGATTCCTCCAAAGCCCAAATTGTGTTTCAAAAGCAATGGCCCCAGGATGGAACGGGGGATAAGGATTCTATGACAATCTGGCATTGAAAAAAAAGCCTGGAATTAAACATCCACCAATGAAAAAGCTGAAAAGGGCTAATTCCAATGTAACCCTGATATTTGGGGCTAGTGATCTGAATCCAAGCCAGCAAGCTCAGTGTACATTGCTGATAGCCTATAATTAACTGTATTTTCTGGTGTATAAGACAACCCTACCTCCCCCCCCCCCAACTTTTCCAGTTAAAATACAGAGTTTGGGATATACTCGCTCTCTAAGATGACACCCAGCGTATAAGACAACCCCCAACTTTTGAGAAGATTTTCCTGGGTTAAAAATTCGTCTTTACGCCAGAAAATATGGTAAGTCCCTCTCTCCTTTCCAGATACTGGTCTTGCAGAACCTGTTACTGTGGACAGTGCACTGCCGGGAGGAAGGATCACTAACGCTGGCACCAGGCCTGACGCTCAGCGATGGCCTGAGACCCCCAACACCCGGGGGCCTAGAGACCCCCAACACCCGGGGGCCCAGAGACCCCCGACCCCCGGGGGCCTTCTTGCAAAGGCCCTGGAAAAGGCCCGGAAGCATAATCCACGTTTGTGGGACACAGACCTCAGGGAGGGAGATATAAAGGAAAACCCCAACAAACAGTGGTACAGGCTATTCAAGAAAATGCATATTGCAATTTACTGTAAATGTGTCACTGTTACCTACATTATTTTACGTTAAAAGGCTAACTTATAAAGAAAATACTATTCTCTGTCCCCTCTCAAAAGCAAGTATTGACCTTCGAAATGATAGTGTCAACTAAGGACTATTCAGAGCTGCATTCGGTGGTTTGCAAGACATTTAATGTAACAAATCAAATCTTTCCCCTGGAGACCAAAACATATTGGAAAAGCACTTTTTTTAAAACCCAATTCTGAATAAAGCGATCGTTTCTGCAGTTCTCGCGACTTGGCTCCTCCTCCCTACGCTGTCCACGTTAATTATGCTTTTAAATGTAAATCTTATTTAGAGTCGGGACCACGTGGGAAGACTGTCCTCTGAGCAACGAAGGAGGATTACCGGGGCTCCGCCACCCCACGTTCACCCCAAAGCCCGCGGGGAAAGGAGCCTCCAGCACGGCCCGCAGGAACGGCCGCTCCCCCTCGCCGTCCCCAGCCACTTACCGGCCTCCGGGAGCCCGGGTTCGGCCTCAGGTTGGCCAGACTCACGCGGGGCAGGTCCCGGAGCAAGTCCAGGGCCCGGGCCCCACCACCGCCTCGCGCGGGACCGGCCATGACCCGCCGGCCGGGAACCAGCACGGGCGCCCGCAGCCCCCTCCGCGCCCACGTGATCCCTCAGGGCGCTGCTTTACGGCCGGCCGTGGCCCCGCCTCTGTCGTGCTGCAGCGTCCGCGGAGCTGTCCGCGCGGCCCCGTCGCGCTTGGAACCTGGAGTCCGCCCGGCTTTCGGGGGTGGGGGCGTGGCCATGGGATCGTAGGTTGAGAGTTCGATCCTTAAGGTCGGACTTAGTCCTCTCCCGCCACCCGCTGAATACGCCGCCATTAGAGAGTCTTTGCGTTGGTGTTGGGTCTGGTAGTCCTTTGGGAGGGAGCGTGCTCTGAGCTCAGCCGGGAGCCTGGGATAAAATAACGCTCTTCTAAATGATTAGCTTTGAGCCTGGGTAATCACATATGGTAAGATAAGGAAATAAAACTCAATATGTGCAAATAGGTACGGACAATTGTATGCTTTTAATATTTTTGGCCGTTTTTATATGTTTTTAATGTTTTTTGTTTTTGTTTTTTCATTTCAGTGAAAGACTTGGGGTCCGGCTATTAAATAAATGCCTGGCTACTACCAGCCTGTGAATAAGATTCAGACTAAGCGTTCTCTTCCGTGTGCATCTGTATTGCTTTGACTGAGACCCTGGCATCCTAGCTTTACTTGCTATTAATGATGATAGGAGCATCCTGAGGCTTGGTAGATACATGCAGGAGGCTGGGTTACATTGGTCTTATTCGATTATCTGACTGAACAACCATTGGTAAATGGCACAGGATTCCAGGGCAGGAGGGATTGAGAAACTGAGACAGGAAAGTTAAAACAAGGCCAAACACTGTGGGCAATTCGCATCATTTGTCACTAACAAGCCATTATTCTCCCCAGCCCAGGACACCTGAGAGCAAATGGTTAAAAAAACCTCCCTACCAAGAGAATGCAGAAAGGGAGGGAGAAAGGAGAAAAGAAAAAAAGGGCAATTTTACTCCCTAAGCAGAGAAGCCAGCAGTCTCAGGTTTGGCAAGATAAAGTTGCCAGGTGCTTCTCGGGAATTCTGGGAAGGCAACAACAAAGTACAAAGGGAGCTTGAGAATTAATCTGTACCAAAATATTCAGCAAAGGAATTCAGAAACATATAGACAGGAGGGTATATAACGCCTCAGACCTCCACCCAACTCGCTCTTCAGATTAGCTGAGAGCCTGTCTGTGCTTCATAAATCAGATATATAGGTTTGCTTGCATTGTTTTTTTCAGTAAAGGTACATGTTTTAATAAACTGGTTTTTCACAACACAGCCAAGGTCTCTCGTATAAATTCATTTATATGAGAAGACAAGGATTGAGATTGGGAACAGCCTTCTCCCACTGACTGGGGGCTATCTGGTAACACATCTCTGGTGTCAGTGAGAGGTGCCTCTAACAGTAAAGGTAGATTTTAATACCTTTTAAGGCTTGGAAAGGTTGGTTGGGTAGCTTGACCAAAACCTCACAATCATCAGCAGAGCCAGAATTTAAACTTCCACTCCCTCCTATTATAATATAAAAATTGAATATATGCAGCACAAAATACCTAACATTTTTACTCTAAAAAAACGTCAGCTTCTCCATGTTTGTCTTAGGTGAGGGTAATATAGAAGAACACCTATTTCTTTCTTTTTGTTGTTCTTTTTATATTTCACAATCTTCCTAGGGGGTTTTTCCTGCTGATCTCTTAGTGATCACAAAGAGTAAAAGTGGGAAATAAATTTTGGAGGGCAGTTTTGACAGAAGAAACATCCAAATCTACAGAGAATTTGTGTAAGTTTGAGCCAAACTGATGACAATTGCCAGGAAGCAAACTCTCAACGGATTCCGAAAATGTTCCATAGGAATGAAGTTTTACAGCTTATGTTATACATTAGAATCAAAGGAAGAAACAAAGGAGGGTTACATGAAAGTCACTGGTGGTAGATTAGGGAGGCAAGCGAAAGCAAAGTGGGGGGAGATCTCTGACTTTGGATAAAAAGTAAATTCTGTGCAGAGACACATACATTCTTTTACACATACTTCTTTTACAGTTAACAATTTTTACTCTAATTTACAGCAGGTAGAGATGGTATTTCAGAAACAAGATAACAATGAAGGGTTCTATGGTCCTGGGCTCTGGTGTGTAGGTGTGCCCTGAGGCATCTTGAAAAGATTCCTCTGAATTCCAAGGGTATCTGTCTTAGATGCAAAAGGACAATAAAATAAACAGGCTTATTTAAGGTAAAGATTGGCCTTTGTCAAGGCCAGAACTGTACCTTCAACCTGGGTATGGGCCCTGCCTGAGAATTGAATCTGAGACCCTTCAGTGCATGAGACCATGCTCCAACCAAATGAGCCATACTGGCCAGGGCTAATTGTTTTTTCAACGTTTGACATTTATTTACTTATGATGGATAAAGATTTAGATAATTTGAACTATTTGTTCCTAGTATTTTAGTTCTCTCATGGTAAACAATGCAATTTAAATAATGTAAGTACTTTAAATGTACATTTACAGGGTTTTTCAACTTCCTTTGTTTTAAATTTTATTTAATTTTTCCATCACCACTTATCCTCTATGTACTCTTCCACCTCCACTCTTCCCCCCAGTCACCACATTGTTGTCCATGTCAAATCATACAAACTATAATGTCTGACCACAATGGAATTAAATTAAAAAAGAATAACAGGAAGCTATCAGAAAAATCCCCAAATACAAGGGATCTAAACATATTACTAAATAACTCGTGGATTAAACAAGAAATCGCAGAAGAAATTTTAAAATATTTTAAACAATAAAAATGACATATCCAAATTTGTGGCATGGCTGAGACTTGTTTGGCTCAGTGGACAGAGCGTTGGCCTGCGGACTGAAAGGTCCCTCCCAGGTTCCATTCAGGTCGGGGGCTTGTACCTTGCTTGTGGGCACATCTCCAGTAGGGGGCATGCAAGAGGTGGCTGGTGGAAGTCTCTCTCTCATCGATGTTTCTAACTCTCTGTCCCTCTCCCTTCCTCTCTGTAAAAAATTAATTAAAAAAAGAAAGAGATATAGGAATAAAGTGGACACATTTATGCCGGTAAATTTAGCAACTTAAATAAAATAAATTCTTTGAAAGCCACAAACTATCTGATTCAAGAAGCAAGAGACAGAACTTCTGGAATGGTGGTGTAACGATTTGGCAAAGCATTTCACCAGTGAAACAATCACTTCAGTGGTGAAAATGAATCTTTTTAATACTTAATTTCTTTGTAAATTGTCCTGACATAAAGAAAATGAAGAAAAATTTCTTCAAGAACATCCAATAAGTTTTTGTAAGAACAATAAGAATCTGTGCCATTTGAGCCATGTCCCACTCCTAACAGCAGCCCTCCCCCAATTTGGAAAGATACGAACTCTTCTTTTGGCAGCTATGAACAAGAAGATGGGATTTCCTTTCTTCTCCTAGCTCTCAGACTAGGGTGACAGTTTTTTTCCTGGGAAAGTAGGTTACTGGTATCTCTAATACTCAGCTTTGGATTACAGAAGCTCTATTCCAGGCAAGTGCAGCCAAAAGAACTAAAGCCCAATTCGCCCTTGTTCTTTTATTTTTTATTTTATTTTTATTTTTATTTTTACAGAGAGAGGGAGAGAGAGTTAGAAACATTGATGAGAGAGAGACATCGATCAGCTAGCTGCCTCCTGCACACCTCCAACTGGGGATGTGCCCGCAACCAAGATACATGCCCTTGACTAGAATCGAACCTGGACTCTTCAGTCCGCAGGCTGATGTTCTATCCACTGAGCAAAACCAGCCAGGGATCTCCCTTATTCTTAGAGTGGAAGCTATACCGTGGTTGGTGCCAGTTTGCTAATAGGATGCAGGTTTCATGCCAAGAAAGATGTTATGGGCTGAACAGTGTCCTGCAAAATTCGTATGTTGAAATCTTAACTCCCAGTACCTTGTAAAGTAATTGTATTTGGAGAAAGTGTCTTTCATTAAGGTAAGTGGGGCATTAGAGTGGGCCATAATGCACAATTACTCATGTCCTGATAAGAAAATGATATTTGAACAAAAACCTAGATAAAGGAAAGACACTGTACCAGAAATACCAATCAGAAAGGATATATGCACCCCTATGTTCATAGCAGCACAATTGACAATAGCTAAGATTTGAAAACAGCCTAAGTGCCCATCAGCAGATGAGTGGATTAAAAAACTGTTGTACACCTACACAATGGAATACTAGGCCGCTATAAAAAAGAAGAAACTTTTACCATTTGCAACAGCATAGGTGGAACTGGAGAGCATTATGCTAAGCAAAATAAGCCAGTCAGAGAAAGATAAATATCACCTGATCTCACTCATTTGTGGGATATAATGATTAACATAATTTGATGAACAAGAATAGATCAATCTAGAGACAAATGGTAGGGGAGGAGGAGGGATTAGAGAGCAACCAAACGACTTGTATACATGCATATTAGCATAACCAATGGACATAGACACCGGGGTAGTAGGGGCTTGCCTGGGATGGGAATGGCCGGGGAGGGTGGTCAACTGGGGGAAAGGAGACTTATGTAAAACTTTAGACAATAAAAAATAAAAATAAAGACATTGTGAAAACACAGGAAGAAGATAGTAATCCACAAGCCAAAATGAAAGGCCTCAGAAGAAACCAACCCTACTAACACCCTGTTCTCAGACTTCTCACTGTCAGAATTGAGAAAAAAAAAATGTTTTATGTTGTTTAAGCTACCCAGTCTGTGGTTCTTTGTTATGGCAGCCTAAAAAACGAATACAGATTTTGGTACCAAGAAGTAGGGTGTTGCTGTAAAAAATTCCTGAAATTGCAGAACTGGGTAATGAATTAGAAAAAGAAACCAAAACTAAAGTTTGGAAAATTCTCAGCATATCCATATAGCAAAAATTTGAGAAAGCATGTTCTGGAAAGAACATCAAGGGTATAGCTGGAAAATCATTCATGAGGGGAGCCCAACAGTAAATTTGAACTGAAAGATGGAAGAATCAGAAAATAGTAAATATAGTTTGATGGAGATTATGAAATATGGGGAATGGAGAGAAAAAGTAATGAATAAATATGAATAGAGCCTTAGAGAGTTGAGGGACACCAGTAGGCATGAAAACATATGTGTAATGGAAGTAACAGAAGGAGAGGCGAGAGAGAAACAGAAAACTATTGACTACTGGCTGAAAACTTCTGAAATATGATGAAATCGTTACATATACAATCGTACAATCTAAGTGGGATAAATTAAAGGACGTCTACACCCAGACACATCATAATCAAGTATTGAAAGCTCAGGTTTATATCAAAAGGAGTTAAAAGCAGGGACTCAATAATTGTATGCCAATGTTCGTTGCAGCATTATTCACAAAAACCAAAAGGTTAAAATAACTCAAATATCCCTCAAGAGATGAATGGATAAACAAAATGTAGTACATAATATAGTGCATAATACAAATGTAATCCTAAAAGGAAATGAAGATCTGCTACATGCTACAACATGGATGAATCTTGAAAACATGCTAAATGAAATAAACCAGATACAAAAGGACAAATATTGTATGTATCCACTTACATGAAGTTCCTAAAATAGGCAAATTTATAGATAGAAAGTAGATTAGACATCGATGTGAGAGAGAAACATTGGTTGCTTCCCACACATGCCCCAGCGCCCCAGTGCCCCAACCTGCAACCCAGTTTTGCGCCCTGACCAGGAATCGAACCGGCAACCTTTTTGTGCACAGGACAGCACTTAGCCTACTGAGCCACTCTGGCCAGGCAAGCCAGCACTATCCTGATTCCAAAACTAGATAAAAACATTATAAGAAGAAAAAAAACAAACCTATAACCTAATACTCCTGATGAAAATAGATTAAAAAATTCTTACCTTTTAACAAATTGGCTGCAACTAATAATACAGTAAAGGAAAATATATCATAAGTAAGTGGGGTTTATCCCAGGAATGCAAGTTTAACTTAATATTAAAAATCAATCAATATAATTCACTATGTTAACCGACTACAGAAAACGTCTTTTTAATAAATATAAAATTATTTGGACATGATCAAAGGTTCATTCAGTACAACTCTCAGCAAACAAGGAGTAAAAGGGAACTCTTTCAACCTGATAAAGACTAATTACAAAAGCCCCACAGCTAACATTAAATATCAGTACAAAATACTGAATGCTTTTACCCTAAGATCTGGAATGAAGCAACAATGTTTATTTACCGTTTATATTGGAGGCTGTAGACAGAACTATAAGGCAAAAGAAAAAATACTGATTGAAAATGAAAGAAAACTATCTTTTTTTTTCAAGTATATATCATCTAGGGAAATTTCAAGGAATCTACAAAAAAGTTACTAGAACCTTTAAGTCAGTGTGGCAAGATTACAGTTACAAAATCAATATGCAAAAAATTGCTTATACATATTTATCTATCTAGCAATAAATAGTCCAATTGAAATGTAATATACCATTAACAACAGCATAAAATATGGATTTTCTAGGGATAACTTTGACAAAAGATAGGCAGGCCTATACACTGAAAAATATAGAACATTGCTGACAGAAGTACAAGATTACCTAAATAAATGGAGAGATATATCGGTTCATGGATAAAAAGACTCATTTGTCAGTTTTCTTCAAGTTGGTCTGTGGATTAAAGAGAATCTCAATGAAAATCCTAAGAGGCTTTTTTGGAGAAATAAACAAGTCAATTCTAAAATGAATATGGAAATATAAAGCACACAGAATAGCCAAAACAACTGTGAAATAGAAAAGCAAGGTAGAGGGATTAACACTACTTGATTCCAAGCTTATTGTAAAGCTACAGTAACAGGATGTCTCTGCCCCACAGAGGAAAAAAGCAAGGATAGATAGCAGCTGAAAACTGTTTGGCTCAGTGGATAGAGCGTAGGTCTGCGGACTGAAAGGTCCCAGGTTTGATTCCAGTCAAGGGCATGTATCCTGGTTGGGGGCACATCTCCACAGGGGTGTGTGCAAGAGGCGGCTGATCAATGTCTCTCTCATGGATGTTTCTAACTCTCGATCCCTCTCCCTTCCTCTCTGTAAAAAATCAATTAAAAAAAATACATACATATATATATATATATACATATATATATATATATATATATATATATTATACAAAAAAAAAGGATAGATAGCAAAGGAGCCCAAGAAAAGTTTTGAGTGTGATGTTCATTATTTTGACTGTAGTGATAGAATAGGCACAGATCAGTGGAACATCATAGAGAATTTAAAAGTAGACTCATAAATTTAAAGACAATTGATTTTTGAAAATACAACTTACATACCATACATTACCATATTTTTTAATGTACAACTGAATGTTTTGTAGTATATTCAGAAAGTTGTGCAACCATCATCACCTGCCAATTTCTGAAAATTTAGATGACCCACAAAGGAAACTCTGTATCCATTGGTAGTTGCTCTCCCTTTCTTCCTAAATTCCCTCACACCCAGGCCCTAAGGAACCATTCATTTGCTTTTGTTCTCTATGGATTTATTTATTCTGCTCATTTTACATAAATGGTGTCATGCAATGTATGGTCTTTTGTGACTGGCTTCTTCACTTATTACAATGTTTTCAATATTCCCTATGTATCATTTCTTTTCATTTCTCAGTTATATTCCATTATATAGATAAACAGTGGTACCTCGAGATACGAGTGCCCTAACATACGAGATTTTTGAGATACGAGCAGTTGAGCGAGCCATTTTTGCTTTGAAATACAAGCAACATTTGAGATAGGAGTAATCCTCAGATCGGCTGGCTGCACACAACCCACCAGTTTACCGAGACTCGAGCGTCTGAGGTTAAATTAGGTGTCATGAATGGTATGCTCATGAAATCACTCCCTTTGTGATTTCCTGACTTCATTTTGAATCAAGTTTTCCTTTATTCATTTTCACACAACTAAAATTATAAATCTTTTCTTTTTTTCTTTAAAAAGGTTTTATTTTTTGTAAGTTACAAATCTTTTGTAAGGAACCCTAGCAGAAAGTCTTAGTTATGTTGAGATAAACAAAAATTTCTTAAAGCATAAAGTGAAATAAAATATATAAACTATAAAAAAGAAAAACCAATAAATTTGACCTTATTAAAACTAAAAGCTTTCACGCTTTAAAAGCTTTAAGATAATGAAAAAGAAGTCCTGTCACAGATTGGAAGAATGTGTTTTCAAAATATGTATTTGACAAAACACTCATAGGTTAAAAAAAAAAAGTATAAAATTTTTATGACTCAATAATAATGACAGCCCAGTTAAAACACAGACAAAAGATCTGATCAGATACACGAGCTTCGCTATAGAAGCTTTCTTCATGTATAATAGCCCCAAACTGGAAATAACTACAAAGTCCAGGAGCAGGTAAAGAGGTCAACAAAATATACATAATGGAATGCTACCTGGCAATAATAAGTGAACAACTGATACAACAACATGGATGAGTCTCTAAACAATGATGCTAAATGAAAGAACGGCTAGAAAACATAAATGAATCTATTATGACAAAATAATCAGAGGTTTCCTAAGGATGTGTCTCTTCCCCACAGAGGAAAGAAGCAAGGATAGATAGCAAAGGAGCTCAAGAAAACTTTTGTGTGTGATGTTCATTATTTTGACTGTGGTGATCGTTTTAGGAGTATATGCTAAGACAAAACTTATCAAACTGTATACTTTATGTGCAGTTCATTGAATGCCACATACCTAAATAAAACTGCAGCAAGAGATAAAACATATATTAATGTTTTTAAACTTCTTGTAACTTGTTTATACATATTCACCTTTGTATAATAACTCATCTGACTGTGACAGAGTGAATTTATCCATTTTCCTGTAGATGAGAATGTTTAGGTTGCTCTGGGTTTTTCATTTTACAAAAAGTGCTGCTGATAATATACCTATATGTTTCTCTGTGCACACATATGGGAGGGTTTCCAAAGTAGACCCCCAGAGTAGAGTTGTTGGGTCACAGCTACACAAACTTGCAACTTTACTAGATCTTCCCCAATTGTTCTTTCAAAGTCATTCAGTCTTGTTCTCCCTTTAGCAGTGTATGCAATGTAACCTTGTTTTGTCCTGTCTAATGTCATGGGCCTGATACTGGTGAGATGATGAAACCTAGGTTCTTATCTCCTTAAAGGAAAGATTTCAATCAAGAGGCAAAGTGCCCTTGACCAGCAACATGCATCTCTCCCACATCAATGTTTCTCTCTCTCTTCCTTCCAGTCTCTCTAAAAAAATAAAACTAATGGGGGAAAAAAGAGACCAAGTGCAGCAAAGCAAGCAAGAATTTATTGGCCACAGCAAAGACACACTCAGGACAGTGATCCAAGGAAGGACTTAGAAAGTAACAACAGGAGAGCCGAGGCTGGGCTTCTTTGCTCATTGGGCAGTTAGAGAAAAGGGGCCTTGGAGACAGGTCCCGGGGTTAGCCCCAGATGAGCTGCCACTGCTCATCATTGCTCCCCTGGTTGCAAGTCTCCTAGAGTCCCTTAGAGGAAAGAAGGGGGAAGGGAAGGGAAGGGAAGGGAATGGTCTTCTCCTTGGGAAGAGCACTCTCTGGGTCCTTACCTGTGTTAAGGATATTTCTCTCTCTCTTGCAGGTAGAAATTTTAGGGGAGGTTTCAGGGAAGGGTCTCAAGAGAATATTCACCAGCTTTCCAGGTGTGCTCTTTCAGGGCCGTGGTCTCCACTGATTGGTCAGTGCCAAGGCAGGGGGTCATTAGTCAATGCAGTTGGTCCTGAGTCAGCCACTGCGTCACTTGTCTGGTTTTGCTCCTTTTTTTGGGCTAAGGGCTGAAAAACAACTGAAGCCTAGATGTTATCTTAGGGAGGAAAACGTCAGAGGGTTTAAACTGATGACTAGTGATATGCTAGGGGAGGAAAGGTTACCCTGGGCTCAAGGGCTCAGTTTTCCCGTTTCTGCCCCTTGCTAGGCACTCAGGTCTTCCCACTCTGCTGACCTCTGTACCTGGCCCATCATCTTGGCGCTGCTCGTGTCTGTCTAACTGTCTATAACAGGTCTAAAGTAGCAAATTGTTTTAACCTGCATTTTAAATTATTTGTATAATTAGGTACAGCGGTACATCGAGATACAAGTGCCCCAACATATGAGATTTTTGAGATTCGAGCCGTCGAGCGAGCGATTTTTGCTTTGAAATACCAGCAACATTTGAGATAGGAGTAATCTCGCGGATCGGCCGGCTGCACACGACCCACCAGTTTACCTCGACTGGAGTGTCTCATAGTTTCCCACGCCTCAAGGTTACGGAACGAATTAAACTCGTATCTCCAGGTACCACTGTATTTCCTTTTAAGTGTTAATCATTCGGATTTTCACTTCTGGATATTACCTAAAATTTCATGGGAGAAAAAAATGGAGGAACCATCTGAATTTCCTCCAGTTATTCCAATATCAGTTGCTGAAAAATTACCATTTTCAAACTGATTTAAAATGCCACCCTTAACATGTTCCATATTTTCTGGCAAATAAGATCACGGGCGTATAAGACAACCCCCAACTTTTCCAGTTAAAATATAGATTGAGATATACTCGCCTTATAAAATGACATTCGGCGTATAAAATGACTTTTGAGAAGATTTTCCTGGGTTAAAAAGATGTCTTATATGCTAGAAAAAATGGTACCTGTTTATTCTGTATGTTTTTTGTTTATCTATTTATTTACTTATTTGCGCTTGAGATCTGCTTAGAAATAAATCCCAGTAACTAAAGGCATTCAGTCAATGTTCTATTCTGCTTGTTCTTTCTTGCATTGGTAATTTATTCTTTTACCTTTTGTAATTCTAGATTATGTTGATGGGAGGGCAAAAACTTTTTTCTCTGCTCTCTTAGGTGCAATGACCGGGGCCCTGCAAATTAAACTGACACAAGACAGATTAATAGGAGAAAAAAGTTTACGACAGATACATATGGGAGGCCCTCACAGAAATGCCATGAAAAGCAAGTCAGACATGGACACTTATGTACCATTTCAACAAAGGGAAATACATTCACAGAGAAATGACAAGACAAAAGAAAAGAGATTTTAGCTTCTAAATCTCCCATATTTATGAGGTTTAAAATTAGTTTTTTTATTTTTTAAATATATTTTTATTCATTTCAGAGAGGAAGAGAGAGGGAGAGAGAGATAGAAACATCTATGATGAGATGCATGCCAGCTTCTCGAGATTGAGCCCACAACCCAGGCATGTGCCCAGTCCCTTTCAGTCCACAAGATTATACTCTATCCACTGAGACAAACCAGCTAGCGCTAGAGTTATTTTATAAAATTAAAAAATCTTATTAGGACATCCAAAACAATTTTTATTAAAGTATAAGTTCTTGAGGTTTTAATTGGGAAAAAATTGAATTGGTCAATTAGTTCTGAGGAAACTGATAACCTTATAATATTGCATCTTCCTATCCAATTATTTGTCTTTTCTGTATCTTGGCAGCTTCATACTTTTCCCAATATATGTCTGGTACATTCTTAAGCTTTGACAAAATATATATTTTAAAATTTCTACTGTGAATATTTTTTTTCTTCCATTTAGTCTAATCAGATTTTGTTTGTAGCTAGAAAAAAACATTCTTTTTTTGTATATTGATTTAGTAATTGTCTATATTTCTGAATTTTCTTGTTAGTAATTTTAAAATTACCTTTATTAAACTTTCCCTTTGTATAATCATCTGACAATAATAATTTTGTATTTTTTCAATTATAATATTTAGGTCATTCTCCTACCTGGGAAAGAAAGAAAGTATAGTTGACCCTTGAACAACACAGAGGTTGGGGGCATCCCCCTCCCCCACAGTAGAAAATCCACATATAACAATTGATTCTTCCAAATTTAACAGAAGAGTCTCATCCTACAGTATCCAAGGGGATTAGTTCCAGAACCCCTGCAGATACCAAAATTCCAGTCCTCAAGTTCTTTATATAAGATGGTGTAGATAAATGCATAAGGCCGGGCTGCCTTATATGTACTTTCCTGAACAGTATTCTCCATTCCTAGCTAGTTGAATCCCCAGATGCTAACCTTGGAAGCACAGAGAGCCAATACTATGTTTGGAGAAAAAAAATCTGTGATAAGTACACCCACCAGATCAAATCTGAGTTGTTCAATGGTCAACTCTAGTTAAAATACTAATTTTAATTAGTTGCTTAAAGAATGTAGAACTTAGATGAACCTTGTAGAAATAGTAGTATTTGAACTTGGAAAGAGAGGAGAATGACTGAAATACACCAACCTGAGCTGTCCTACTTCGCATTAATGGAAGCTAATTGACAGAACCAATTGGTGGCTCTTGATATTACGTGATAGAAAAATTCACATTCTAGTGATTTGAACGTCCTGTGTTCATAGTAAGAACTAAAGAGAGTATTATTTTCTCTATTAACATCACAACTGTCACCTAAGACTATCATCACTAAAATTCAATGCCTACAGAAGTCCCCAATTTGGGATGCAAGGAGGGCAGAGAGACTTTATTTGGTGCAAACAGCTCACACCACAGTTGGGGAACATCACAGCTGTGCTATATGCAGAAAATGGACGTCTAGTCCCAAGCTTAAATCAGCTCTATCTCATTATCCACCATTCATTCTGAGGGTCAACACAACCAAATACAAGTCTAAATATACACTTGGATGTGAAATGTGAGTCACATTATCATCGTCAATAAATCAGTATAAACTTAAAATCTCTGAGTCCACAAAATTCTAAAATCCAAGCATTCAAATTCAAGACAAGAATAATATAACACAAATGAGACATCCTTCCTCTCCCCCATAATCCTCCAGCACTCTGATTATCATGTGAATTAAAGCGAAGTGGTTTTTTGTGTTGTTGTTGTTTCTATGTTCACCAGCTTCCTTTCCTATCTTACACTGTACTACCTAAGGATTGTTTATATTCTGTAAGTTTCTTTAAGGCAATGGTGGGCAAACCTCGGCTCATGAGCCACATGCAGCTCTTTGGCCCCTTGAGTGTGGCTCGGCGTTAGAACCACTTCTTCAAAATAGACTCACCCAGGCCGAAAACCGACTTCTGCGCATGGGCCACGAAGTTTCAACCGCATTGTTTGTGGTATTTTGTGGAAGAGGAAGCAACTTTGCAGTCCTTGGGAAACCATCGGCTTATTCCTTGCAAAACACTCGGGAAAGGGATCCAACAAAGGGAAGATGGACTCCTGCCCAGTAAAGTTGGGGTGACATGGGAAAGGTACTTGTCTGTCAGTCACACCTGGGAACAAAGATCATTTGCCTGAGTGAGTGTGGCCACTGCAAGTGCACAAAAACTTGGGAAGACATAGGCTCCTAAACAAGGAGTTTACTCTCTTGGCTCTCTCTGTGCACTTGGTTCTCTTGCTCTTGTGCTCTTGGCTCACTCTTAGATTCGTTGAATTTGCCGGTATGGCCCACGGCAATATGGACCTCACACGCAATGGACTCACGGATTGCATCAGGAAACACAAAGATCATTTGCCGGAATGAGTGTGGCCACTGAAAGGCTGATGATGGACTGGACTCAGCTCCAACCTGGGAAGAAAACTCTGGACGCTGGCTCTGATTTTAGCTCTACTGAAGCCCCAGCTACACATTTTCCATGAGGGAAATGGGACTTTGGAAACTCAGGGATTTAATTTCAGGGAAATAAAAATCACTCGTTCTCCCACGAGTCTCAGAAAACTATTCTTTCTCAGGATATTGCAAGAATTCCATTCCCACTAGCAACTAGGGAGAGGCCCTCGTCCTTCCGTTAACGAGCATTTGCCTTTAGGTGCTTCTATCTCAGACCCTAGCTACAATGTACTTGATATGCATTGAGATACCCAAACAGAAAAGGGACATCTAGTCTCTCATTTAAACCAGTACTCTCATTATCCACTGATCATTAAGTTGTGCATTCTCAGTTTTCCTTTCTAGCTTCAGTTAGGTTTTTTTTTAATGTTTTTATTTATTTTTTACAGGAGTAGCTCTATTTGTTTAAAAAAAATACATTAGCCGAGACCGGTTTGGCTCAGTGGATGGAGCGTGGGCTTGCGGACTGAAGGGTCCCGGGTTCAATTCCGGTCGGGGGCATGTACCTTGCTTGCGGGCACATCTCCACGGTGGGGCATGCAGGAGGTAGCTGATTGATGTCTCTCTCTCTCATCGATGTTTCTCACTTTCTATCTCTCTCCCTTCCTCTCTGTAAAAAATCAATAAAATATATTAAAAAATACATTAAAAAAATCTTCAGAGAGGGAGAAGGAGAAAGAGAGAAATGTCAATAATGAGAATCATTGCTTAGTGGCCTCCGGGCCACACAGGGATGGAGCCTGCAACCAGGGCAGGTGGCCTTGGCTAGAATGGAACCCAAGACCTTTCAGTCTGCAGGCCATTCCTCTATCCACTGAGCCAAACAGGGCAAAATATATATATATATATATTATTATTGATTTTAGAGCTGGGAAAGGAGAGGAGGAGGGCTGGGGAGAGGGAGAGGCAGAGAGAGAGAGAGAGAGAGACAGATTGCTTGCCCGTGGACCTAGAGTCCAAACCCACCTCCTGGAAACGTGCCCTGACCCCGAATCAAACTGGCAATGGCTTGGTGCACAGGGCAATGCTCAACCAAGCGAGCCACCCCGGCCTGGGCTTCAGCTTGCCTTTAACAGAGGCGGCCAGTCAACTCCCAAACTGCGCCTGGGTGTAGCCCAAGGTGGAAATGCAGCAAAAGTTGGGCCAGTCTCACTTTTGCAGAGGAGTACACCCCGGCTTTGGGGAAACAAAGGAGTGTCTGCGGCTGGGTTCGGAGTGGCTTCGGGGCTCATTCTTTTCGGCTCACTACCGCGCCCCAAGAGAGGAAGGCAAAGCCGGGCTCCGGGGACCACGCTCCCCGCCGGGGCCTGAGCGCCTCCTCCCCGAGGTGTGTCCCGGGCGCCCCGCGGGAAGAAGCGCCCCGGGGCCGGGCGCACGGGGACGCGGGGAGCGGAGGGAGGTGGGGTGGGAGGGGTTAGGGGATGAGAAGGTCAGTCCAGGCACC
>PVJN01012267.1:0-51717 GCA_004026805.1 Lasiurus borealis
GAGGTTAGACACCTGTCCAACACCAGTGCTGTCTCCAGCACTCTATGGAGCCTAGCATTCTGGGCTGACTCTAAGGCTGTCTTCTGGGACACCAAGGAGACCACCTGTTCTCAATGACATTATTTTTGTGATGTTTACAGTATCAGCCCCCATCTACCAACAAGAAAAAGAAGTCTCAGAGGAGAAAGAAAGGTGGGCCAAAGAAACACCCAGGAGGGGAACGGCAGGAGGGGACGGAAGCAAATCAGCAGATGAAAGGAAAGAAGAAAGAGCAGAGGAGGGAGACTGGAGCTAGAGACTGAACCCAGAAGCAAAGAGGAAAAATGGAGGAGAAGAGCAGAGAGGGGCAAAGACGTTGAGAGAGAAGCAGACAGCAATACAGAAAAGTGGGAAATGCTGTAGAGGAAATGAAGAACAGTAGCCTAGTGGAGCTAGCTAATACCCCTGATGCAAGGATTGAAGGATTCTGTTCTAGAATGTGGCTATTAAATGTGGAAAAAAATGGAAACAAAGCAAGTAATTCCTAAGAAAGCCCAAAGAAAGGCAGTGGCAAGAATGAAAAAACAAGACAAAACCAAATATGATAAAAGAGTCAAATAAGCCCCAGTTCCCTCCCCACAGAAAAACAACTAAATAAAAGAATTAAGATTACAAAATCAAGGCTTTTGTATGCATTTAAAAATTGGGGGTTAATCTATCATGGAAGAGTTCCTCATGTCAGTATCTGTCCAGAGTTGAACATTAGCCCCAAATTCTCCACGAGTCTGCGTTGTGTCATAGAAGTTCCCAGATTTCCTTTCCTGCAATAAACTTGGAGGCTGCATGTCTTAATCAAGTCCAGGTTCGGGCCAAAGGGCATCCAGTATTTGCCTAAAGGCGTGTGAGGCCTGTGAGGTGACCTATGAGAGAAAGTCACTGAACTTTTTTTTTTTTTTTGCATTTTGGAATCAGACATAAAAGATGTATTAGTTAGCTAGGGCTGCCATAACAAATACCACAGAGTAGGTGGCTTAAACAACAGAAAGTTATTTTCATGTACTTCTGGAGCCTGGAAGTCTAAGATCAAGATGTTGGCCAGTTGGTTCCTTCTGAGAAATATCAGAGAAGAATCTGTTCCAGGACTTGTTCCATGGCTTGTAATTGGCCTTCTTCTCCCTGTACCTTCATATCATCTTTCCTCTATGCATATCTTTGTGCCTAAATTTCCCCCTCTTATAAGGACAATGGTCATATTGGATTAGGATCCACTGTAATGACCTCATTTTAATTTAATTACCTGTATGTTGACTCACCATCTCCAAATACAGTCACATTTTGAGGTGCTGGAGATTGAGATTTCAACATGTAAATTTTGGGATAAGTGACACAATCCAGACCATAACAGGAGACTTCTGATATGTGACTACTGCCTTCTGATTCCACTTCTAGAATACTCTCTCTCTTACTTTCTCTCCCAAACACACCTATGTACCCCTAGATTTTTAGATCTGAAATCTTGAGTGTTTCAGCTCCATGGAAATCCTAGGACCATGTTATGAGCTGCAAAAGGCCTCAGAAATTATTTGGCTCAATCACTCTATTTTAAAGATAAGGATACTGAGATCCAGAGATGGGTAAAGATGTGCGTGGATTCTAAGATGCCCTCCTTCTGGCTAGCAGAGAATAGCACATCATCAACATGGACTAATAAGGATTCCAAAAGAAAAAGATGGGGCGAAAAGTGGCCACATGAAGTCTCCCACTAATTTAATATTTTCCCACCAGAAGGAAGGAAGTAAATGAGAGGGTTGCTGGATTTCCCTGAGGGTAAAGCAAAGCTCGGCAGAATCATAGAATGTAGGTCTTAGAGATCTTCTCCTTCATCTTCACTGATTTAAACAGTATGTTAGGATCTTCACAGATAATAAAGCAAAAAGTCTCAAGATCATCCAAATGATTGATTATAAGAGTTGAGAAAGGGTAAGTGCATAGCCAAGCAAATGATGAGCCTTGGGAAAAGAAGACTAAACCAAGAACCAAGAAGCAAAGATTTCATCAAGTAGGTTACTTTGAAGATGTCATGATATAAAGAAAGCTCCTTTCTGCCTGGTCCTTCCAGGCCTTCTACTTCAGGGCCATTCTTTCTCCGTGGTTCAATGGAAATCCAGGCTATATAATGTATGGATATGCCCATGGCTCCATCTAGGAGAAAAAGGTCCCATCAGAAGCAGAGCGAAGCCACAGATGGAAGCCAAGCTACTGCTGTTGTGGTTGCAAAGTGGACCCTGGGTTATCAGCGCAGATGGAAGCCAGCCAAGTGCCTGAGCTCATGTGGCCAGCCGAGTGCTCCTGCTAAGACAGCATGCTCTAGGACCAGCCTCAGGCACAGCTTACTATGACTGTCATCTGAAAGTAGCCAGCAAACACAAATGGCTCTTCAAAAGACCACAGTTGGACAAGAAGAATTAACAGTTAATGTCCTATGAAAAGGTTCCTTAGAGAATTATCTGTTCCTTCTTTCATGGATGAGTGCATAAATGTCAACTATAAATCAAGACTTTGGATAAAGTATAATTACATCCAATGATGAATTTCATCCAAAAAGAAGACAAGGACATCAAGAGAAAAAAAAAAGCAATGGAACTTTCTAGTTAAAGAATGTTTAACTCCCAGATTATGGATCAAAAGCCACTTCTTTTTGGAATGAGTTTTTATCAACTCTAAAGCAATTATCTTGAATGGCTAGAGGTGACTTCAGAATAATATGGACTAAGTAAATAGGAATTATCTGATACTGTCTTTCCATCTCCCCCTTCCTAGTATCAATAGTAAGCACCTAGCGATATATGGTATATGATGTAGTATGGATGGATGGATTGGATGGATTGGATGGATGGATGGATGGATGAAATGGGTGATCTAGATAGATGAACAGAGGTAGAAAGACAGCTATAAAAATACACAGCACTGCTGAGATGACATGATTCCTCTCATCCTTGCGCAGGATAGTGAGGCAAGTTCAGAATAAATAAAGAAAGAGTAAAGTAGCTGTTGCATGTTTAAAATTTCCTTCTCTAACCTCAACCTAAATCATTCAAGGACCAATGCCAAAAGTGGCATCTGCCACCTTTAAAATCAAATGTACTTTAGAGCAAATGTGATGTAACTATTAGTCCCCTCACTGCATTCTTGCAGTAGGCAGAGAAGTAGCCATCATTTAAAATTCTACAATTTTCTCTTAGAGAAAATTGATGATTATGTGTAAAGCTTATGGGAATATGTAAAGAATCAGGATTCTGAAAGAAAATTGTTGAAAAAAAATTTTATTGAGCACCTACAATGGGCAAACCTCTGTACTAGGCATGCAGGAGAATTAGAAAGCTTGTAGAAGCAGTAAATGTAGTGGGTTAGGAGTAGAGAATGTGGAATCAGACTGCCTAACTTCAAATGCTAATTAGCTTACTAGTGGTATGACCTTGGGCAAATGATGTAACTTATTTGTGCTTCGGTTTCCTTATCTGTCTAATGGAATCTATTGATTGAATTTATCTAATTGAATCTACAGTTGTGAGGATTTGAGATTGTGTGATTGTGTGTGTGTGTGCATGTGTACAAATATACATATGATAGTGAACAAGTTGGTGCCTGGCATGTAGTAAGTAAGCACTATTAAAGTTTTTGTTAATATTATTTTACTTCATTCTAAAAAAATAGAGCCATCTGAAAAAGAAATAGATCTCCTCAAATGAAAATAGGTCTCATAGCCTCCAAACTTCAAGCTTAAGCTGCCAACACTCTTCAGTGATGTGGGAGCTGGTTTCAAGCACATGGTGGGAAAAGAGAACTGAATGACCTAAGACCCCTTCCAACCAAAGAACCCAGTTCTACAAACAATTATATCTTAAAAAGAATCCCGGCTGTCCCATGTGAGAATCACTTAAACTTTTATTTTTAGGTCATAGAATGAACTTTCAGAAACCACCATTTTTCTCAACCAGTTAAAATTAAATGCAATATGTGTTTTCATTTCATGGTGTCTGAGGAAAATTTAATTGTAGCATGAACTCCAACTCTTACTAGTTTTAAGTCAAATTGCCAAAATAAATAGAAATGTGGGATATTTCTGAGCTCACACCGCTTCCGGGACATTTCAGTTTCTAGGGTTGCCGATTCAGTGCCTTTCACAAGTATTTGATCTTCTTTCAAATATCTCTTGAAAACAAACAAAACCTCATACAGCTTCTAATGTGAGTGCTGTTAGGATGTAAGGGTGGAGAGAGAGGCAGAGAAATGAGTTCCAGAGAGCCTTTCCCCTTCTCTCCCCCAATACCCTAACCACCTCCCTCCCCCCAACCACCAACAGGAAACAGTGTTTTCCTAAGTAACGCATCTGGCAATTTCTCAAGTTCATTAGCATACATGGGGTAGATGAGATTTATTCTCTTTACTTGCCTATAAGAAGGGAATAGGGCTTTTTGCAATATTTAATAGATAATAGAGAGCTGACTTCTTTTTTAATTTTCCTTTCATTTATTGGAGTGACATTGGTTAATAAGATGATATGGGTTTCAAAGGCACAGTTCTATCATAACTCATCTGTATGTGGTGTTGTGTGTTTACCACCCAAGTCAATTTTCTTCCATCACCATTTATTTCCCTTTTACCCTCTTCTGTCTCCCTCACCCCCTTTTTCCTCTGCTATGGGAGTTGACTTCTAATCTAATGTCAAAGTTAATAGTCTGAAGTTCAAGTGGAAGGTTTGATAGAAATTGGTTTTAGATGAAGCAGGATATATATTTTTATGAGGTTTTGAATATTCACTACAGAATTCCTCACCTTGTATGCTTACTAGCTACTGATTCCTTTGAAAATCAGTGACAATATTTATTGACCTGAGCAAGATAAGTCTATTTTTAAAGAAGGAGAAGGTGAGGTTAGCAAAAGTTTTTCAGTGGCCACCGAACTTCCAGACCTGCAAGGTCAGAGTCAGCTTCTCTACTCTCAAAGGCCCAATTAAAATCTGACCCCCTTTCCCTGCTGCCCACAGATGTGGGATTCGTTTTTAGTGGGACTCCTTTATTACTTTCAGTGCTACCTCATTTTTATTCAGTAACCAGTAACCAAAAGAGATGATTAATAGATAAATACTTAGATTTAAACTCAACAAGAGAGAAAGAGAAATTGAGAAGAGTGGGGAAATAATGAGAGGCATGGCATGATGGGTCTTTGTGTCTATGCCCGTTACTTCTGGAGATCAGCTAGACAAGTTCTCACCATGGAAGGATCTCAACTACAGCTCTGATGGGCCATTGCTAGATAAGTAATAAGAGCTAGAAAACAACTTAGAAAATTTCATTTTTATTTTGTTAACTAATGTGGTGATAGTTTTAAGATCCATCGGTCAATAAACTACTTCTTGAGAAAGTGGAGATTTGATAAAAATAAGAATGCTAAAGGTGCATTCAACTTTAAATGCCCCTGGTGGTAATATACAATCTGTAATTAACCAAAGCAAAACAGTTGTGGGGGGGGGGGGTTAAAGGGAATTGTCTCTTCTTTACTTTTTCTAGTTTTGTTTGTTGTATCCACTGGAGATTTGGGGTGAATCACATTTCAAAATTATAGGTAAAAACAGCTTCCTGGCTTTTCTTTCCATGAAGATAAATTACCCTTAAATCTAATCATCATTCAGAAAATGCATAATTCCTTTGTCTTCTCAAAGGTTCTCATCTTAACTTACATATTATTCATGAAATAAAGGGAACAGTATTGAAGGGACAGAAAGAAGCTGGCTTTCTTGTTATTCTATCTTCTAAGGATGCAGGGACTTCAACCATTTCCAATTCGATCTGCAGTGGCCCTCTCCATCAGAATCCAGGGACTCTCACAGAGCACCAATGTGCCTCTTAGAGACTTTCGGGTTTAATTCTTGACCCAGCACAAATGAAAATCCATGGATCCAGCCAGCCTTCTTTCCTGCATTCCCTGCCTCTGCTTCTCCTAGAGAATGAGATTATTGGCAAAAACTATGAAATGCCTTTGCCCACTCTTTCCCCTTCTGTGACCATTAACCTCTGACTTCCTCCATCCACTCTGGCAAACACCTTTATTCCCATTGGATCTGAAAGGAACATACATGTACTTGAGTAGGCACAGGTCATTGTCACTATGGAGAAAAGGTGGCGAAAGTTTATACTCTCCTCCTTCGCTCCTCTAATTGGCGGTGCCAGAATTTCCATAGGAAGATGGGACATTATGAGCAAAATCTATGAAAAGCTGAGCATGATGGCAACGCTTCTCTTTGGTAAAATATCCGGAAGGTTCCCATTGAGAGGCTAAGAGATTTTACATCAAACCCAAACTGGCCAGGCTGGAATTCATATGCCAAAAGTTTTTACGAAGTTCTGTGTAAAATTAATTAAATCATTAATTAATTATCTATTGAAAGAACGCTAGGGTGAAAGTAGCTTTTGAAGTGCTTCTGGCACAATGCAACAATTCCGATTTTTTTAAAAACTCTGCCTACACATGGATTGTTATTTCGCCGTTTTCTGTCTCGGAAAAGCACTGGCTGGCAGCAGGCGTGTTTACTTTTACATGCTGAAGGCTCCCATCAACCTCAAATAGATGCAAATCGCTTCCACTTGTCAGAGCGCTATTTTGTTCATCCTCGGAGTTCAGGGGAGCCTTCCAAACTTCCCAAATTTCTCTCAATGCAGTGAGAGGGGAAATCCAGAGCACGCCATTCTTTCTGTGTTGTTGTGTTTCCTTGAATGTCTTGGGGTGACGTTGGTTAAAAAACTGAGATAGGTTTCGGGTGTCCAAGTCTATAATACAGCATCTGTATATTGTATTGTATGTTCACCACCTCAAGTCAAATCTCTTTCCATCGCTACTTATCCCTTCTCAACCCTATCCTACCACCCCCGACTACCTTTGCCCTCTGGTAATCACCATGCTGTTGTCTGTGTCTATGAGTTTCACTTGTTTTGGGCTTAATCCCTTCACCTTCTCCACCCAGCTCCACACCGCCCTCCCCTCTGACAGCTGTCAGTCTGTCAAACACAGTTAGGAATGTGCTGCCCAGAATTGGCACACACACCCAGCGTGAGTGAGAGAGGGTAACACCCTTTCCTGCTAAGCCTGTGAGCTCATCGCTATTGCACTGAACTGACAGCAAAGGTAACAAACTCTGGGCTTTCCTTTTCCCCAGCACGTTGTAATAGAAGTTGCTGTATACGCTAATTTAAATATGCTAATATAAATCGTTCGTCAGATGAAAATATGGCATTTTGGAGGCTTATTAGAAAAAAAGTAATCAGATTCCATTTTTAGGTAAAAATGTGCTGAATCTCTAGCATGTAACAGTAAAGTTGTCAGAATGTGGTGTTTCTTTTTAAAAAATAAGACAATATTTGAACCTTTCTGCAATTCCAAAGTCATCTCCCTCTGGGAAAGATAATGTACTTCAACTTTTTAAAAATTATATATATTTTATTGATTTTTTTTTACAGAGAGAAAGGGAGAGGGATAGAGAGTTAGAAACATTGATGAGAGAGAAACATCAGCCACTTCCTGCACACCTCCTACTGGGGATGTACCCACAACCAAGGTACATGCCCTTGACCGGAATCAAACCTGGGACCTTTCAGTCCACAGGCCGAAGCCCTATCCACTGAGCCAAACCGGTTTCGGCACTTCAACTTTTTTAAGAATTTAAAAATGTAACACAAACACAAACAGCTAACTAAACAAGCTGCCCATAAGAATCAACAGTCTAGCAGCCCTGGACCCCAATGTATTTTACAACATCCTTCACGACCATTAAAGGTACCAGAAATACCTCTGGCCAGTGAGGGAAAATGCCATTGGCATTTCTTTTCATTTTTTCCAGGCTTGGAAACCATTTTGTTAGTGATTTCTTACATTGGAGGCAGGAATATTGGAAATAGAGTTAGCCGGTATCCTTTGAAGAGAAAGACAGTGGCTAGGTTGGGATATTGTGGGATAATTATGGAACAAATATGAGTCCCCTACTTTCTGGGGATTCCTAGGGATGTACCAGTTCCTAGAAGAAAATAGCTATGCACCCGATATCCCGGCACTCAAGGGGATGCTAACAACCAGTAGGTAGCTACTGTTCCTCCAGCCAGAGAAAGGGCAGTACCCTAGCAAAGGATGTACTTTAACAACAGAAACTACCAAAGAAGAGAAAAAAACAAGGCAATAACCATAACAAGAGCTGATATTTATTAGGCATATGCCCTGTGCTAAGGGCTCTAGCAAACCGCCCTATTTAAGTCTCACCATTAAACCTGGAGGGTAAATACTATAATTATCCCCACTGTACAGATTAGAAAACTTGTGCTGAGTAAGATTAAATGTCTTGCCAAGATCTTGCTCTAACAAGTAGCCAGACCAGAATCCAAAGTCAAGATGGACTCTAGTGTGTTTACCATGCACCTCGCTCTCTCTCTCCTGCATCTCTTTGTTGGTATTTCCCTTAGCACAGGAGGGGACTGTGTGCTCTTGAACCTTGTGCAGAGCACAGCAGGAAGTAGGCAGCCTTGCTTGCTGTTGACTTGAATGAAGTCTCTTCCACCAGTTGTTAAGTCGATTTAACAAGCACTTCCTGGTTTGTCACTTTGCTCAAAGCGCCATGCAAAGGTAGATACAGAGGTGAAGGACCCATGTGACGGCCCTTGAGGAGCTTACTTTTTAGTGGGGAAGCAAACACAAACATAATTTACTCTGCAGTAAATTGATGACCTAGCAAAGGTAGACCCAGAGTGGACTCTTAATAGCACAGAAGCCAGAGCACACTGACACTCCTAACAGTTCACAGAATGGATCTAAGCCAAAGGCCTTCAAATGATAGATATCTCTCTATGCCAGGTAAATGTGTGAGGGATGTCACATGCCATCATAACATTAGAGGTGGTTACTCCTACTCTACACTTTCGTTTTACAGAGGAGAAAACTGAGAAAGAGAAAACAGTGATTGTCCATCAGTGGTCACACAACTCCTATGTGGGCTCCAAGCCACGTATGGAAGCCTATGTCCTCTAAGAAACAGAGAGGAGACTGGTTTAAATGACCAAGGGTGTCATTAGGGGGAATGTTTGTGTGAAAGGGCATAGGAGAGACTCGGGGAGACCTTAGCAAGCCATCAGAAGAAGGTAATGCAAGTCTGATCCCAAGTGAAGGAGGGAGAGGGAGTGGGTTAGGCGGAAGCATCCTAGATGGCTGTCTAGTCTAAGGAAAATCCTTGAGCCAAAGCTGGCTGATGAAAGAATGGATCTGCCTTGATATAGCTACCATACTCAGTCACCGGGGTTGAGGAAGACTCTTGTCCTGGGAGCCGATCCAATAAGACTAGAGAAGAGGATCATATTGGAAAAAATGGCCATTGTTACCATAACCACATAAGAGATATGATGCAGTGGTTTCCAGAAAAAAGAAAAAAGAAAAACAGGAGGCTGGGCTGACCAACACAGCATCCAGTCTTCATGCTTCTCAATTGTTGTTAAAGAGGCAGCCACTACATCAGGAACCCGGGTCTCTCTCAATGTGCACCTTGACCTCTGGTTGTAAAAGTCACATTCCAAAGTGCTGAGTAAATCACATGACACTCATTTTGCTTGGCTCCCAGGGAGGAAAGGCTGACCTAACTCTCCTGCATCTGAACTTGTGATTTCCCGAAGTCAAGAGATACCAGAGTTGATACTGAGACAACTAACTTGTCCTCCACAATTTCACGTGTCTCCAGGCCAAGCTAGCAAATTAGCCCAAGCTCATCCTTCTTCTTCTTTTTTTATTTTTTAAAATATATTTTATTGATTTTTCACAGAGAGGAAGGAAGAGGGAGAGAAAGTTAGAAACATCGATGAGAGAGAGACATCGATCAGCTGTCTCCTGCACGTCCCCAACTGGAGATGTACCCGAAACCAAGGTACATGCCCTTGACCGGAATTGGATCTAGGACCCTTCAGTCCGCAGGCCAACACTCTATCCACTGAACCAAACCGGTTTCGGCAAGCTCATCCTTCTTAACAGGTGAAGAGTTGATGCCTGGATCATCTTTTCAATCATCCGCTCCTCATTTTGTTATTGTTGTTACTGTTTTTCCTATTTTTTCCCCTTCTTTGAAGAAGGTCAATGCTGAATTAGGACCTTATGCTATGTCACAGACAAATATTCCATGCTGGCCAGAATTTTCCCAGCACTTTTTACAGGGTGCGAGGTTTTTCTTGGACTTTATGTCACACAATGCTCCATTTGTTTGGAAAGGGTAGAGGTGGAAACATAGTCTATTGAAAATATCAGTGTTTCCTCCCTGAAATTTAAAAGAGCCTATTAATTATCCTTCATTTAGATCCTCTCAGGCCAAAGTCTCATAAAGATAGGCAGGGAGGAAAGAAGGGTTTATAATGCCCATGGGGTTAGCTTTTGCTCACAGAATACGGTGGTACTATCATCTATCAACAACCGTACAAAACGGGGCTCAGCTCACACTTGTAGTTGGAAGGGTACTCACCCCCTAAACCAGCGTCTATACCATCTGGGATCTTGGGTGGCTCGTGATTTAATCAATGACAGTTATCTGAGAAAGATTTGGGCTTTGAGGCACCAGATATTGTTTACCTCTGGGGAAGCAGTATGGCAGAGCAGCTAACTGGGGAGTTCCAGAATCAGAAGGAATTTGTACAAATGCCAGCAACAGGCACATCTTTACTGCAAGAAATCACTTCTAGAAACTTCGTACTCCTTAAAGGTAAAACGGGCAAGACACTAGTACCCACTTCCGAAAGAACTAGCAGAAATAAATAAAACACATTCAATTAACATATGTAATACAGTGCCCAGAACGTTATATGGATTCAAGTGATAGGACTGTTATTCTTTTGTTAAACAAACTCTTTTATTATTAGTCCTGGTTCTTTCTGTTTGTTCTTATGTAACCTCAAGCAATTTACTAAATCTTAGTGAAACTCAGATTCTATAGGAGACTGTTGTAAATGAAATCGTCTCAGGAGGTACTGTGAGATTATTGTATAAACTGCAAATGTTAATGAAGATTATTATTATTGCCATTGTTACCAGCTCTCAGTGACCTTCTTACTCAAAAATTGTATGCATAGCTTTCCTTTGAAGTGCTAGAAGCTAGGGTTGGAGTTAAGAAATAATAGGAGCATATAAATGAATCCTTCAAAGCATTTTCCAGGTTCATAAATATCTGTGTATGATCCACAAAGTGTAATAATGTATATCCCAAATTAAGCCCTTCTCAAATGGATTCCTCAATAAGCAGGTCCGCCTTTTCTTCAGATAAATAAATTTCCTCAACCAACCCTTGTGAGCTAGAAACCCAACATTTAAAAAAAAAAAAAATCTAAGCTTACCTTCCCTGGTGTCAATAGGAAACAGTATTTACTTACTACTGTTTTCCTTTCAAAAATCTGTCTAGTTGCATACTAGAAACAGCTTCGGCTGGTTTGTTTGTCTTGGCCGAGCCGCTGCAGTGAGAAGTTTTTGCTTGGCTGAATGTGGGACAGTTTCATAACCCTTCAAGAAGTGCACTGAAGGTGGGTGCCAGTTTCAGAGGCTGCCCGAGACAGGCCTCCGCTCGCTGCCCATTGTCAAAGCCGGCCAGCAGAATTAAATTAAGACAATGAACAAAGCAACAGATGCCACCGAGACCGAGTCCCTGAGTGCTTTTGTGTTGTCCCTATCATTGTCTACAACAAAGAAGTCCCATGTGAGGGCCCGGGAAGAGAGCCAACCGCAGACCAGACGACATCCCAGCTGGTTTTGAAAGGCCTCCACCGACCATGTGTGTGCATGGGAACCATGCTCCTTGGAGCAGAATAGGTTTCTCTCGATGAGGTTCTGCCTATGGCTTTGCTGGGATGCTGACAGAGCCCCAGAAGAAACAGGAAGGACCCCTCTGTACAGACCTGACACCTCAGCTTTGAGACAAAAGGAAAAGAATCTCCAGAACATCTATGTGGTTGGCTGATCTAACCTCAGTTCTTTTTGCTACAGCCCTCACGAATTTGTGACACAGAGACCTGAGTTTCTCCTTCTGCAAATTGGGGATTTCATTTGGCTTGAGAGGAAGATTAAAGGTTAAACATCGCATGTGGCTTTCTTTTAATTTGTTATTATTTCGTTCTTGAGTCTTCTCCTAGTTTGGGTGTTTCCCACAGTCATCGAATATGTTTGTCTGAGTTGGTAGACAAAAAGGTAAAACTCGAATCAGCCTATTTTTAGACCTCTCGGTTAATTTGGTCAGTAGTTTGATAGAGAAGTAGTAGTCTTAATATTAGCTACTTGGGGTTTAGATAGCCACACAGCTAATTAACTGAGAATTGCAAAGAGTTTAGAATGGCAGTGATCCTACACAGTGGCCACATATGTCTTTCTGCCACTTTTCTGAGATGTAAGATCAGAAATACAAATTTACTGGTAGTTCCACAGTAGATGCTTTTATTCAGCAAGAAATTCATGTCAAGTGGACTGGATAAAAGGTCATTGATATTTGGGAGAAAGTGCCAGGATTTTCAACAGATGGCATTTCACATTGCCCTATACAAATGCCCAATTTCGTTCCACAAGCTTTTTTTTATCCAATGGCCCTAAGCTAGATAGTTTAACAAACATTTTTCACACAATGATGACATCCTCCTTCAAGTCAGTCCCTATGGGCTATTGACCATCAGCTTACAAAGTGCTAACCGGCTTTTATGAAAGACTTGGCGCTAACTCCAATGTGAGGTCGAGCTGAAAGGCATGTGTAAGCACAATTACCAAATCCCTCTGGGCCTTAGCTCGGGGATTGGTGGTTGATTCTGCCCCAGCGTCTCATCCTCTCCAGGTACCAGGTCTGGGTGAACACAAATGTCCCTTACAGTGACCTATAAGCTCCTAGCAATGGCTGGGTGAGCGGTCATTACCTTAGCCAGAAGGACGAATTTGGAGATTCCAGCCACCATGGAAAGAAAGAACTCTTGTTTTTGGTCCCGATGGAAATATGTTCTAAGACTAAATAAATACATAAATTCATAAATAAATAAATAAATAAATATCCCCTGTAGATCTTTAAACCCTATTCTGTACCAATAATTATCCATTACATTCTCCTATAAGGGCTTCCTGGCTACAGATGAAACCTAGATAGGGAATTGTAGATAAGAAGCATCTTATGTTTATGCATGCAAAGGCCACTTCCTCCTAGATTTCATTTCACATCTTATCTAACTAAACGTCGCTATTTAAATATATTCAAAGATAAAATAATAACGATAGGAAAAGTATAATAACCTGATTGAGCCCATTATACTCATTTACTCATTCATTTAATTCATCCTTCAGCTATGTAGTGAGAGCCTGCAAAATCCTGGGTGTTGTTTAAACATGGGGCTGTAAGAATGAACTGACAAGTCTTTGCTAGCACAGGGCTTCTGCTCTAAGCAAAACGTAGAGGGAAGCACTGTTTGTTGATCAGTGAATGGTAACACCAAAGCCAGGAACCCTGGAATTTTAGTCTGGGAATGGCTACATCCTAGTAAAGATGAAATAATGATAATAAGAGTAAGATAAAATAATAATAATAATACTTATATAGTGCTTGCCAGGCGACAGACTTATTATAAGAGCTTCTCTGTACTAATTCTGCAATCCTTAATCCTACAAGGTAAAAACTATTATCCCAGTTTATGGGTAAAATTGAGACACAAGAAATTTTCGCTCCAAGAAGCTCACGAGGCTGGAAAATGGAAGAGCTAGGATTTGAGCCACATTCAGTATATCTGTGATTTTACAGAGTCTAAAGCAATTACAAATTCCCCCACCCTTCTCATTCTAAATCTCTTTCTTCAAAGAGAAAAAAATGAAAAAGCAATCTTTTCACAGAAATTAAAACAGAACAAAAATGCACTAAAACAATACAAAATAACCCCTAAATATGATTTTTTTTTACTGAAAAAAAAAAATGCTACAGGCCAGGAGACAAGACTTTCAGGACCTCCTTTCAATCAATGAATGTGTGATAGCAGCAAATGAATAGAAACACGATTTTGTGTGGTTATAAAGCAATCTGTGGTCCACATGCCTAAAGAGGCACATAGATATAGCTTGAATGAGGTTTAGCCACACTAAAGACCAAAGCCTATTTACTTAAATACCTCTTTCTCAGAAAAATCTGGCCCCAGCTCTCTCTTAGCCTGACTTGCGAGTCTTAAACTACAAAAGATTGAGACGCAGTGTGAGAAGTAGACAGGTAGGATATACAAAACTTCATCACGTGTTAATGTCGCTGTTTCCTCCTTTGCTTTCAGGAAGTACATTTGAAGAACGCAAGTAGAGGGAATGCGGGAAATAAGAACTACAGAATGTAGGAAGACCTTCCTGAGGAGTAAAGAATGAGATGCCATCGGCAGGATCCTTTGCTCTGCATGAATCACCGGTTAAACACCAGAAGACCCACCAAAATATAAGTTCGATAACATTTCAAAAGATGGGCATTCCCCCCCAATGAAATACACAAGTAAACATTTCAAACATTGTCTTTAGGAGTGATTGTTAAAAGCTTTGCACCTTGCCAAAAAAAAAAGGTCCTGGAGTTGGTAGATTGCTATTGATCCTTTATTACTAATGTTCTACAGAGAAAAAAAATATATGTATCTATCTATCTATCTATCTATCTATCTATCTATCTATCTACATATATCTTAGTCCCTGCCTCTCAAGAGCCACAAATGCATGGGTATTGTCTAGATCCAGTTGCACTAAATTTGTCTCTGAATCCTGGCTCCTGGAGCCATTCATTCAGCAGTCTTGTCTAAGTGGTTTATTATTATTTTTATTTGCACTTCTTTTTATGCAGCACAACCTGTTTTTGTTTTTATTTTTAGTTTACAGTGTCTAATTAACCTTGCCTGTCTATCTCTGCCCAGCCTCCTTCATCACCGTTATATTTGCCAAATTTGGCCTCCTCCTAGCAGCAGTGAACAGTCAAGTAGCACACCAATATTTAACCCAGAAGATTCTATCTGTGGCATTGGTACCAAATATAAGTTGGATGCATTTGCTGTAGACCCGAAGCTTTATTTTTCCCACATCTTGCTAAAAAATGAAAATGCAAACAGTTGCAACTTTGAGGCCAAACGTTCTTAGGTGTATGTGTTAAGTCTAGAAAGTCTCAAACTCTCAACGGTTTCTTCAAATGATGACGTAGTGTGCGACCTAATTAGTAAACTTCTCTTTGATTTTTTTTCCATAGAGAGCACTATGTAAATTTCACATATCAACATTACAGGATATAGCAAACAGTATGTAAAACTCTCTTTTTTTTTTTTTTTTTTTTAGTACAATGGTGCTATTTTGTAGTTTGCGATATGAAAGAGTCTGGCCAAAATCGTAAAAGGTGAAAGCAAAACAAACAAACAAAAAACCAGGATGCCTGGAGCCAAAGAAGACACAGAGGGGAAGGGTCCTAGAAATCCGTTACCCCCGATTCTGCCTCCCAAGAGAAACTGAAGACACAAAATCCACCGATGCAAATTTGTTTGGCAAGTCCAGAGAGGAGTGGCACAAACAGAAGGCTAGGAATTTGATAATCCTGGTTTCTTCTCACTGATGAAACGAACATCTGCCAACTCGGCCACGGACTCACCACTCTGTGACCTTGGGCAAGTCACTTCACCTCTCTGTGCCTCAGTTTCCTCATCTGCAAAATGGGGCAATATGCCATCTACCTACCTCACCGGGGTGGTATGAGGACTGAAAAGATAAAGCTCCAGATTTTTATCCCAAATTTCGAGGAGGGTGCAAGGTCAGAGCCCTTGAGTTACTGGGACACAAGAAATTCTATCAACAGCCCATTCAGAGCACAGCTAGAAAACGGATTGGCCAAATGCTCCGGACATGCCAAATTTTGTCAATGAAACTATCCAATGACGTATCCAACTAGCTCGTTGTTAAAAGCTAGCAAGCAGCTTGATCTCTTTTAAAACACTTTTCAAAATAAGTTACTAACATTTGATAAACAACTTGATTTTAAATTCTGCACCTGGGGCCATAAATACAAAGAGAAAAGAGAGAAATAAAAAAGAAAATAAAGAGAAAAACAAAAAAGATTTCTACCAGCAAAAGGGTGATTACTTGATTTGTTAGCACTCACTGTTCCAGGCAGTTTCTAGAAATCTAGTAATACTTCTTTTAATATTATGATACTCCATTCATCTTGAACAGTTATTTTGTCTTTAGGCAATCTAAAAAAAAATAAAATGGCCCAAGATTTCAACTATTGAAATAATATCTTATAAAAAGTCACAGTTACTTTCTTTAATCAATTTTGCTTTTATCATTGGCCACATATATTATTATTATTTTGTTGTTGCTCTTCTTAAAATACATTTGACTAGAGTTGCTAATTTATAGGCAAAAGTTTTCTTCAGGACTAGAAATTTCCCCTCATGTCTGCTTAGAAGAATGGCCCCTATGAAGGTGTGGTATCTATTCAATTAAAAATTGGTATCAAGAAAATCAAATGTTGAGGACTGGCCCATGGTGACCTAAAAAAAATGTTTCCAATCTACCTACCAAGATTTTCTTATTAGAACAATGAATCTTCCACCATTGGGGTCTTTTATTAGCCTTAACCCTTTTTGGTGAGAAGCAACCATGCTTATTATTTCATGCACATTGTATCCTTTGTATTCTTGGAAAGTATACATGGAAAACAAAAATTACATGTTTAGTTTTTTTTTAACATATTTTATTGATTTTTTACAGAGAGGGAGAGTGATAGAGAGTTAGAAACATTGATGAGAGAGAGATATCGATCAGCTGCCTTCTGCAACGCCCCTACTGGGGATGTGCCTGCAACTAAGATACATGCCCTTGACCAGAATCGAACCTGGGACCTTTCAATCTGCAGGCTAATGCTCTATCCACTGAGCCAAACCGGTTTCGGCACATGTTTAGTTTTCATCCCACTGGTTCATCTCAAGATTCAGAGACCAGAAATGAAAAAAAAATTTTTTTTTAATTAATTAAAGAAGACTTCCTGGATCTCAGAACATATGCAAAAAGAAGGCCTAGTTAGTGGATGCCCCTGCTCAGCCAACAAACATTTTAACCCTCAGTGCACAGCACTATTTGAGTTGAGCATCTCTGGTGTCCTGAGTGGTGTGCTAATCACTCTGGACAGATGTCAAAGGAAAGACAAGTCATTTTAGTCCTTCGTCTGTTTCCACACATATGTGTTCTGTGGAGTGACGTGCCGGACTCCTCTTCCCAACATGGCACTTCTAATTTTATTTCTTGTCCCTAGAATGCATCTTTTAAAATCACTGACTCCCAGAAACATTTTACCTGTATTTCTTCTGCCGACCTAGCTGGAGAGGGTAATTCTAAGCATGTCTATGACTTACTTGATTCACTTAGCAATTCATGTCCCCGTGAGGAAAGCTTAAATAGACAAAAAGACGTCATCTTTCTTAACTTTTTTCAACACATGGTCCTCTCCAACTATATCATAAGTCAATGAATTAAAAAGTAACTAATTGTTATACGAACTCAGTATCTTATTTGCAAATGAATTAAAACCAGAGGACAATGTGATGTAAACTGCAAAAGTCAGTTGGTCCCCGTACACTACAGCCGAATGGCCTAGGATTGACAGAGAGGGAGCACCTAACATTTCACAACTCAAAACTTCGTAAGCTTTGCTTTAAATTTTAAAACGATGAAATTTCAGGATGTTTATGAGAGAGCCACACATACTGGTTGGAATTAGCTTTCAACGTATAGGCTTATTTCCGATTTAAATGACAATACAGAATACCTAAGTCAAATTTCTACTCCAGCTTCCCCACAGAGTGTAACAGCACTATTTGAACATTATAAGATAGAAGGCTCCCCAAAAAGCTAATGAATCTTTCCATCAGAATCCACTCTTCCAGACCTAAAAAAAAAAAAATCTCTCCCAACACCTCTCCCCCGAGAGTCCAATGGAATACCTAAAAAAGGAAAAAACTAACTTCCTGGAAAAATTTTTTTAAAAGCCTGTCTGCCTTGAGAATCCAATGTCAATGTTCGTGTAGATGGAACCATCTCATGCACTGTGGCTCCAGGATTTCCATGACTAGCTCACCCACTAGTGGGATTAAATTGGAGGATGTGGCACAATTTTGCTTTCCCATTTATTGTTTGGCCAGCTAAGCCAACATGGTGCTATTGTTTCTTTAAGAAAGTACTTGACTAAAAAAAAAAAAAAAATTAAAAATCTTAAAAAAGGAAAAAAAAAGAACAAAGAAAGCATGGACATATTTTTTTAAAGTGTAAAAAACGACAATTCTATAGCTAGGTGGCTTCATAAGGCAGCACTAGGTCTAGTCACCACCACCTTTCAACTTCTTATAGCTCACAAGTAGCAGATTGTTCAGCAAATTGTGAGTGTTGGTGTGGGGCAGAAGAAGATGGAAATTCTTTAGAATCACAAGGTCCCATGATTTTGTTGGCTCTCGGCAAAACTAGCACTGTGTTACCCCATCTGAACACCTGGATCAAGAGCATGGAATACAAATGGGGAAAAAAAAAAAAACTTTATAAGAAAATGGCAGATCCAAAAAGATGGCTAAGTTATTGATTTCTTTTTTTAGAGGGGTGTGCTCTCTGCTCTAAAACAGATATTCAGCAAGTAGAGAAAAATACAAAGAGAAAAAAATGCATAAATTCACCTTCTAAAAATAGCATCTGCCCCATTTCCCTTGAGTAATGCTGGTTTATAGAAAATATTCTTCCTTCATCTAAACATCTCAGCGAGCAATCGCTCCCATGAAAAGCAATCACTAATCTCATTGGGAAGTGTTGGAAAGTATTTCTTTATGAGCTGAGGGTTATCTATTGATAACGAAAGAGGAGAATTTAGGAGAGATCATTGAAAGAGATGGTTAACAATTTGTGAAAACTTTTTTTTTTAACTTTATATCGTCTTTATGAATATCTTAATGCTCCAAATGACTTGGTTCTTTCTTCTTTTATATTGAAATAAGGGGTGATAAGTTAAATCCACATAGACTTTAAAACTGTAGGCTAGATAGAAATGTACATTTGACTTGTCAAAACTCTAATCAGACTATCTAAAATGGTTTGGTTTTTTTTTGCTATTTTAACCTTAAAAGATTGTATTAATATTCCAGACAGGTCCTGTTAGCTCTCCTCATTGGAAAGAGCACTCCCACTCAAATCATCTGTGCTTTCCCAGCGATGTTTTCAAAAGATACATCTGACTTACACATCATTGTGGCATCGTTTATTTTAAAATTTTAAATCTTCTAAATAGAAAAATTGGGATTCTTTATGCCCCTCTCCCGCAATCATCAGAAAGTCCAGAAACTGAGGAGGCAAAAATAAGAACATTTTGTTGGTTCTTTGTTGTTGGTTTGTTTGTTTTCAATGCTAGTGTTTAATCCTATAATACATATTGCTTATCAATATTTTAATATTCTAAAAGGCTTTCCTGTTAGGTATTAGAAACTGATTCATAGATAGCTCTCTTTTTTTTTTTGTATGATTTCTATTTAAAAAAAAAAAGGAGATGAGAAGACTGTCTGAAGCTTTGAGTGCGTATGGTACAAGATAAAGACATCAATTTAAAGAACTAAATCCTACCTGGAACAATGCTTTGCTTTAGGGAACCTCTTCCTAGATAAGACAGAGGCCCAGGGAATTTTGGAAACTGTCTTTATTCCTCCCAGTTCTTATTTGTTTAGTATCTGTCTCAAAAATATAGAGAGGGCCTAGAATTAAAGGAACCTCTTGAAACACATGAGGTTTATATCTTGCCTCTTAATTTCTGATTACACCTTGACCTTCAACATGGTCTCTTCTTTTTCCCACTCTTCAGATGTCATTGATAAGGTCTTTTGAGGTGGAGAAAAAATATTTTTTAAATTTAAAAAATGAGAACACAAAAGCTCCAATACCACTTCCCAGTTGAAAGAGGAGTTAACATGGAGGACACAGACTTCCTGCTACTTAACCCACAGAATCACCTTCAAAATGGTCTTTCACAATCCTTAGAATCTGTCCTCCTTTTTTAATTTCCCGGGCCAACAGTATCTGAAAATTAAATATTACTCATTTTCTTTTGCCCAAAATATACTGATGTAAAAGCAGGAAAACTGAAAACAGAAATTCCCTTTTAAGCCGCGCCACTGGCTCTACTCGCTCACCCTCACTCACTGATAATAATCCCTTGCTCTGATTTCTTTTGGATATTTATCTTGTACCTGCTGCTATACACACTGCAGGAGGGACTCTGAAACCTCAAGCATCTCCTCACATCTCTCATCTGTGTCTGTGTATCATAAACATGTCTATTCAAAACTTTCAAAAACTTTCAAACATCATGCAGCTCAGATTCAGTTTACATAAGGGCCCCAAATGCCATGTCCGGATCTCTTTTTGCTAAGAGGGTTAATAAACTCTGAGAAATGGGATTACATCATGTGTTTTGCTTCCTATGTTTTTGTCACACTTACAGGCCACGTGTGACAAATAAACTTACAGACACTGAATTCATTTTTCCGGCTACTTTGAAAGCAGAAAATGGGGTTCAATGACTCGGTCATTCATTTCACCTGTCTTTGTGCACAAGCCTATTTTTTATTAAGTGAACTCTGGTTTGTATTTGAAATTATTATTCATTTATGGCAGAGGAATATCAATCCTAATGACTTCTAAAAATGTAACTAACTAAATCATTATCTTACATTTACTGTTTAATAAGCATATTTTGAAAATGTATGGCTAGAGCGTCATAATAAAGTGATATATCTTTCTTTAGTAATCACATTAAAATTGATCCTGTTTGATTAATTTGTTCTTTCTGGCAATGGTGGTGTAACATGTCATTCCTGAAGAATTCTATGGTTACCTAGCGTTTTTATTAATCAAGTTCATTGCAACAAGTAAACATGAAAACCTACCCAGGAAAATCAAACTCATCATATACTACAATGGAGATATTTTATAGAATTTACAGATTATACTTAAAAACAAGTATGTTTCCAAAAACTTGTACAAACTATGGGAGATGCATGCATTGTAAAATATCCTCATGGATAATAAAGAGGCTTAAGTAACTGATCTTATTCATATAACACAACAGTGAGTTAAAATCAATGACATAAAGCATTTGGGAAAAGGTTTCCTATCATATATGGTACATATAATATACAAGTAGCATTTAATACGCTCCCATATCAAGAGATTTTATAAGAATGTGATCTCTCAGCATTGAGTTTTTGTTCTAATAAATCTAATTCTTTACTGAATAGGTACTATGAATATCAAACTCATAGCAGCATTTGTGGAAGACAATGGAAAGGTTAGCCATTACTCTGTTGTTTAAACACATCACATTTCCTTTTTAAAAAAATATTTTTATTGATTTCAGAGAGGAAGGAAGAGGGAGAGAGAAACATCAATAATGAGAGAGAATCATCTGTCCGCTGCCTCCTGCAAGCCTCACACTGGGGATTGAGCCCACAATTCTCAACCACTGAGTCACACCTTCTCGGTTCATTTTCCTCTTCTTAAATGCTCTGTGAGCTGTTTAGAAAGTGAGTTAAATATAAAATAAAGGCTCAGGAGCTTCCAGCTTGATTTTAGGGAATTAACAATAATATTGAAGTTTCCTTTCTGATTGTCTCTTGTGTTGCTCACTGTCACTTCCCATCTTCACTCCATCAAAGCTTCCAGGGCTCTCCCTTGGACTAACACTCTCAGTCCCTCACCTCCTCATCCTCTCTGTGCTCAGCATCTTGCGTCCTATGGCCACGAGCTTCCAACTGCATTGCTACTAAGAGAAATTTCAGAAACGTCTAAAGGTTCTATATACCATGTGATATAATTCCTCCTTTAGTCCCACAAATTTTCAGTAAAGTTCACAAAAATGGTTTTTTTTTTAAATTCCATCTGGCTGTTCATTTTCCTCCTGTCATCTTAGTAGGACTTCTTCCTCTCCTCCCAGAGATTCCTACGTATACAGCCCTTCATCCTCTCTATTAGAGAATAATGCTAAGTGAAATAAGCCAGTCAATGAAGGAGAAACACCACATGATCTCACTCATTTGTGGATAATAACAAACATTATAAACTGATGAACAAAAGATAGATACAGAGGCAGTAAAGCATCAAACAGACTGTCAAATTACAGCAGGAAGGTTAGGGAGAGGTGGGGTAAATAACAGATCAACCAAAGGACTTGTATGCATGCATATAAGCATAACCAATGAATACAATACACTGGGGCGGGGGGACGGTTAGGGTGTGCCTGGGAGAGGGGGAGCAATGGGAAGATATGTATACATGTAATACTTAAAAAAAAAAAAAGAATTTACACGATTGCATCACCTTCTTACACTGAGCAATCTATCCCCATCACAGCTTTGCCTGTAGGGGTGAGGGCAGGGCCTGCTCATCTTTTATTACTGAATATGGTGGAAAGGTGTTTTTTCCAAAACAAAAGAGCAATTCTGTCTTCCTTCAATGTCATCTAGGTCAAAACACAGTCTCTTTTTAAAATAATCTCCTTCCTCTAAGACAGTGGTCCTCAAACTTTCTAATGCGGCAACCCTTTAATAGGGCTTAGGTGACCCTGCTAGCAGTTGAGAACCACTACTGTAGAGCCTAAGACCATCGGAAAACACAAATATTTACATTGCAATTCATAACAGTAGCAAAATTACAGTCATGAAGTAGCAACAAAAATAATTTTATGGTTGGGGTCACTATGGAAACCTCTTTCATGTCCTGCGTGGTTCAGGGTTCCCGTTCAGGGTTCGGGTTCTGGAGGAGGCTGCACACAAATGAAAAGAGAGACTAGAAAAGCATTAATTTGGCGATATTGGGGGGCCAGGTGGGAGCTTTCCTCTAGTGGAAAGACTACTCCTTGCACTGGCCTTTTTCTCCCTTTTATTAAGATTATGGGATACACCCATATCCTTTAGGCAGGAAATTCCAAGAACAGAAATTTACAGGAGACAAACATGTAGAGGCTGCTTCAGCTAACAATGTTTCAACTAAACAGTAAGTGATTAGCTCTGACCTTTCAGAGCATTTAAGGTTGACCAGCCTTCTGGTCTCCTGTCCACATCTTTCTATTAGTGAAACAATGTTTGGTTTCTGGCAGATCACCACAACATGAGGAACTGTATTAAAGAGTCACAGCATTAGAAAGGTTGAGAACCACTTCTCTAACTAAGACCTGTATGAGTTATAACTGCCACTATACCTCAATAATAATGACGGTTAATTGTTGCCAAGCACTTACTGTAGGTCAGTCACTATGCCATGTGGTTTACCTGCATTATTCCTTTAGTCCTTATAGAAATTCTGTGAGTCAGGCACTATAATGTTACAGGCCAGGAAATGGAGGCTTGAAGACAGAACTTACTGAAGGTCACAAACAGGCAGGCTGGCATCCAGGTCTGAGGACCTTACAACCTGTATTTTAACTCTGTCATCACCTACCCATGCTCCAATCCAGACATAAGGACTGCTATATAGACCAATTAATTCATTCTTGTTCCATTTTATTGTACACACTACAGGCAGCTTTATAGCCAATTGCACTGTTGAGTGATAAGCTATTTTTGAATATGACATCATTAAGATAAGTAAGCATTTCTGCTCAATATCCAGACTTCTACCTGGGTTTTCGATCTTACCCACTGCCCATCCGACACCCTGTTCGCATTGCAGTGTCAGTCACAGTCCCTCACACCGTATATCTATGGCATCCAATGGTAAACCAGCTTCAAAAAACCGCAGTGAGAAATGATATGCCGTAGGCCAGCATAGAGCCCAGAAATAAACCATTTCCACAGAAAACTAGAAGCTAATCATAAAGGATCTTGCCAAAGGCTCTGACAACTACCCACCCATGGTTTTCTTGACAGCTTATCAAAGGCAGTGTGGTCTCAAGGAACGTGGCTGAATCAGAGGTCCCAGAGACAAAACTGTGGACTCACGGAGTGAGGTTCCTGACACCCACATTCCTACATCTCTGCCCTCCAATAAAGCCGCAGGCATCCCACTCCAGGGTTCCCAAGGGGTACAGGGCTAGTCCTAAATAGCATTTTGGAAAGGTGCGGGGATATTTGGGGTTGTCACTCACAGGGATTGAGGAGGGCATTCTTGGGATTCTAGATATTTCATGTAGATGACAAGCTTACTTCTAATCATCTAAGCCTGAAATATATTTCCAATTTATTTACTAACTCCAAGTATTTTTACACGATTGTAATGTAAGCTGGATTTTCCGGAAATGGAATGCCCAGGTTAAATCAAGGGGAGGGTGGTGCTTTATTTCATTTGGAACTTTACCAAGTGTTGTCCCCTCTCTTAAAAAAAAATCATGGATGCCACTCTCCACCTGTGTCAGTCTGCTGGCAGCTGTCAGTCATGATTCACCACATAGGTGGAAACATCTGGCCACTTCATTTCACTCTCAAATGCCAGTTATGCCTGAGCAGATCTGTCTTGTAATGCATATTATTTTATTATAAATAGTTCTCTTTTATTTAGTTCTTCCTGATATTACAACACAGGCATCATTTTTTTTAATATATATTTTTATTGATTTTTTTACAGAGAGGAAAGGAGAGGGATAGAGAGTTAGAAACATGGATGAGAGAGAAACATCCATCAGCTGCCTCCAGCACATCCCCAACTGGGGATGTGCCCACAACCGGAATCGAACCTGGGACCTTTGAGTCTCCAGGCTGACGCTCAATCCACTGAGCCAAACCGTTTTGGCACAGGCATCATTTTGATTTTTGTTTGAATTGTATAGGTCAACATGAACTATGAATTTCACTTTGGCACATTAAAGGGTATATCGTAAAATAATTGTTAGAAAAAAGAGAGCTTTGGGTCTGATAGGCCTGAACCACTGGGCTATCCATACACACCAACTATGATCCTCTCTGGATCATAATGGCAGGCAGGTGGCAGAGTTTTTGCCCTCTGCACTTACCTGAAAGTGTAAAGCTGAGCGAAACGTGGTTTTTCTCACCTTGTTTATGAACAGAGAATAAACCTTTGCGGAATCCAATAAAGGATAATGGTTATGGTTAATGCAACATCTGGTTTCTAAATGTTCTTTCCTTCACCCTGTGATGGGATGAGAGGATTTTTTGAAAAAGAATAAAGCAATCACTAAAAACAAAAACAGATGTAAATTGGCTTGGAGACAATTGCAGCAGTACATTAGCAATAAAATTCGACCTTGGATTTCAAGGGAGGTAGGAAATGGGGCCTGGAAGAGAGGTTCCTCTCTTTAATGGTTACGACCAAGAAAGCAGGAGAGACTTTCCTAATGCTACTTGGTTTCTTCACCTCAGAGGCTCCTGCTTAACCTCCAACCTCCTCCAGAAGGAACAGTGGGGCAAATGTCTCTCCAAATGGGAAGGGGGAGAAGGAAGGTGGTCACAGTCTCTATTCATGGTGACATCTCTAAACGAGTGCTCTGTCTGACTCCAACATTTCACCTCGCAAACATAGAACTCCCCTTCCCAACCCTAAATCTCTCAAACATGAGAGAGGAAGAGAGAACGTGATTGTTCCTCTAGACTAGAGAGAAAGGGAGAAAACAATGAGGGGATTGAGACTCGGGATGGTGGTGTCCCCTTATGTGAGCTAGAGCTTCTAATTCAGCCACCCTCATAGAACCTAAATACCCAAGGATAGAGTTACCCAAAGACCAAATTTCCCTCCTCATTTCTTCTGTCTCTCTGCTTTAAAAGTCATTTGAAGGCCTGGCCAGTGTTGCTCAGTAGTTAGAGTATGGTCCCGTGCTCTGAAGGGTCTCGGGGTTCTAGTCCAGTTAAGGGCACATACCTAGGTTGCAGGTTCCCCACCCTGTTGAAGCATGTGTTGGAGGCAACCAATTAAGGTGGGTCTCTCACATTGATGTTTCTCTCTCCTTTCTCCCCTTCACCTCTTCCTTCGACTCTCTCTAAAATCAATGAGGAAAAAAAAATCCTCCAGTGAGAATTACCAAAAATAAATAAATAAATATCATTTGGAAATGGAAATATTCCCATCCCACTACACAGACTACTAAATTGTCTTAGACTGTTAATATTGAAAAGTCTCTTTTTGTCTCTAGACCCCACTGCCATAGTAAAAGGTGTCATGAGATAATTTCATCCATATTTATGCTGGAATGTAGCAGTTGTTTATCTATTTGCTCTCAGATATATTTCCAAACATTTTCCTCATTGGACTCATTGCTCTGTTTCATAAGGGACTACATTCCCCAGCCCCTACGTTCTCTGCCTCCTGGGTAGGTGTGGCTAATAGAAGGCACTAATGAAGAAGAGGGCAGGTGGGAGGAAGTGGCTAGGGTATTTCCACCCTGCTTTCTCTTCCCCAAACAGCATCTTTGGCAATAACTGCAATTCCTCTCTCCATGATTCCTGCCCACCCCCATCAGCACCCTGTCTCCCCATCCATCCAGAAGGTTTTTCTCAAAACACCACCTCCTCTCTGCATCTCTCTATGTCCTTGGGATGGTAGTGACTTCCTTATGTTGTTCATCACTGGGTTGACTCCTTTCTCTTGTCTACTCATCCTTTCCATCACCTGTATTAAATACCCTGTTTAAAACACCTGGAATGGTCTCTACTCCCTGCCTGGACCCTAACTAATAGCCACAGGAATGGCAAATAGCATGAGTACTGGAGTCAAGCAGATGAGGCTCTGAGACTTCCGACTGAGTGCTCTGAATATATCAATCAACCTCCGGGAGGCTCGGTGTTCCCTTTTGTAAAATGGTACCAATAACATCACCCACCTCATATTAGTATTTAAATATTAAACATTATCATGTAATAGTTCTTAAATTCTACATTTCTCAAAATAGTGACATTTCCAACAAATAAAAAGTAGAAATTGACATGAGGTGGCAAAATCTTTATTTGGCTAAAGTGGAGATCTTCTTAAAAAAACAAGCATCACCATTGTGTCATTGCAAGAGATTTCATTTCATAGCATGACTGTACCTCAGAATAAAGGGCAGTTTCTTAAATGTGGTAAGTTAGCTTTCTGAAAATTGATCACATTGGCTGAATCTATTATTTTCACCTTTTTAGTTTCTCTATTACTAGCTGAAAATCCAGCTTCAGTCTGCTCATCACCTCGTGTTCGGTATGATTACTGACACTTGTATGATTTTTTTTATTAGCACTACTTCTATTGTTACTATTAGGAAAGTGAGCATTAACAAAAGATCTAAGACACAACCACCTGTAGTATTTCCTCCCCTGGCTTTGTCACACCCCAATCTATACACACTCTGATTCACGGCCTCCACTTTTCTGACACTGCCGAGCAACCATCTTTTCCCCTAACTTGACCCTGATTTAGCAAAAACAGGTAGAAAGTACTGTTTGGACCCAAAAATCTTTGCACCACAAAAGGTAAATGTAAAATTTCAAATTTTTACTGTCCCCCTTGGTCCTTTTTCCTCCCCTTCTCACCCCAGCCCAATCAAGCCGGCAGAGCTACAAATTTCCTATATAATAATTTTTAACTACATATACGATAGTTTCAGGCTGTCTCCTCTATAATAACAAAATAATTACTCTTGTCAACTAGTAAGTCACTTGTTATTATGCACAACCTAAACCACCAGTATTTTTCAACCAGTTTTACTGAATTTATCAGCATATAACTTTAGTTATTCTGCCTTTTACTTTTAGTCATATTTGTTAAACACCATATTCTTTCCAGTCATCACTGTTATGTTTAACAGTCTATTAAATAATATTTGATGGTCCTCAGCCTTTTAAATTTCCCATATTGTCAAATAGTAGAAATATCCCTGATGTGGCAAGTACCAAGTTCCTGGAAAAAAGTAAACCTATTTTATTTTTTTTCTAAAATATATTTTTATTGATTTCAGAGAGGAACACAGAGAGGAAGAAACATTAATGATGAGAAAGAATCATTGATCAGAGAGCCCGCAATCCAGGCATATGCCCTGATCAGGAATCAAACTGTAACCTCCTAGTTCATACAGCAATGTTCAACCACTGAGCCAGAACCACCAGGCTGAACCTATTTTCAAATCTTTCTTGAGCTGATTTATTTTGAATTTTTCTATATGTATATAACATTCTCTTCCAAATCCTCTTTGGGGTCTCTCCTGCAGGATCAGGGTATATAGTCAATTGGAGAAGCAATTTGAAAAGTTCTAAGATTGTTTTTTGAAAATACAGTATTCTCAGAAACAGACTGCAGATGCTATCCCAAAAAATGCTGCTAACTTGTGTGGAAGATGCCTTCCATGGGTTTGTCCATGGTCTCGTCTATGGATACTGTTATTCTTTTAAACGCAACACAGTCTACTCTGTATCCTTGTATGAACCATTTTGCAAGAATTCTGAAAATTCTTGTATTTCCCAATAAAGTATGCCGCAAGTTACAGCAACCTGATAAGGAAAATATCTCAGCAAAAGGCTTGCTGAGAGAGTCTTTTGGACATATTCATGCTCTCCAAAGTTTATTTGTACAATATTAGTAAGTCGGTTCTCAAAGTCAAATGAATACTATTTCAACACTTACCAGCAGACAGCTGCATTGGGAACTACACACCCCTGGGTCACCATACTCCTTTTCACCTGAAAAGCAAATGAATGTGAGAAAACAAATGGTGAGTGCCCAGGCACATGTTGGTTCCATTTGCATTTGGTCAGGACACTGTCTCTGAAAATGTGACCCCTGCCCTATGAGCTGTGAGAGGAAGGTATGTGGGAACTTCTTTCACGCCCTGTGTGGTTTGGGGTTCGGGTTCTGGAGGAGGCCACACGCAAATGAAAAGAGAGACTAGAAAAATATTAATTTGGTGATATTGGGGGGCCAGGCGGGAGCCTTCCTCTAGTGGAAAGACTATCCCCTGCTCTGGTCTTGCTATCCCTCTTATTAAGACTATGGGATATACCCTTGACCTTTAGCCAGGAAATTTCAAGAACAAAAATTTACATGAAACAGGTAAAGGCTGCTTCAGCTAACAATGTTTCAACTAAACAGTGAATGATTAGCTCTGACCTTTCAGAGCAATTAAGATTGACCAGCCCTTCTGGTCTACTGTCCACATCTTTCTATTAGTGAGACAATGTTTGGTTTCTGGCAAAGGTAGACAGAGCTCCTTGAAGAAGCAACCCAGACAAATTCATTTCTTCCAAAAGATCTAATGCATTGCACACAACTACTCACACTTTTTCACCAGACCCCATTGGAACCAACACAACATTGTTTAGAGATAAGCAGAAAGGATTAAGAGTGAACTCTGTGAACCACAGAACACAAGTTTCTTTTCCCTGAAACTAACTCACCCTTCTGGGGCTCAGAAACCATGACCTTGGGCTCGTTAACACTCAACTCCAAACACATCCCAAAAAATATAGGTTTGAAGCCAGAGGAGCTTCAAACCACGAGTAAGAATGTAATCAATAGAACCACAGGAAAACACAAAAAAGTAAACACTTTCTCTATAGGCTGAAAGAACAGAAGTTTTGGAAAGAGCCTACATTCTCTGAATCCCTTTGTCATCTTAAGGCTTACTGGAAATTTCCACTTGTACGTCTTCTACCACTTTAACTTTGACCCGTTTTCCTTTCTCAGCCCCACGCCCTTGAAAGGAATTTACCATTTGAACTTTCAGTCTATGGCAGCATCACTCGTCAACTAAGTTCAGAACTTTGGAGTTGTCCTTCGCATCAGATTTGGCCACCCAGCAGATATTTATTCCAAAACAAGGTCCTTTGAGGCCTCTATTCAAACATATTTCCTATCTCTCTTCCTGCCTACCCCCCAAAGTATCACTATAGTTCAAAGCTCATCACCTTCTGGGGAATTGCATGAATTCCAGCCTTCCTCTCTCCAGTCCATTCTGTATACCCTTCTTAAAATTGGCTTAGCAAACCTCTGAAACTGCAGTGGCTACTCGGTGGCTATTGTTCCAACCTGAAATCTTACATTTTCCCAATATCTATTACAACTAAACTATTGATGTGCATCCCTACCTTTGCATAAGCCCTTTCTTTTCAGATATCCAAAGGCTAGCCATCATTTAAGACATAACCCATATCAAATTATCTTTCCAGTGTACTTCAAACACTATGGGTCTTTCTCTCGTTTGAACTCCTGGATCCCACATTAGCAACAGCATTCATTAGGAATCTAATTCTCTATTAGTCTGTCATTAGTTAATCTTTCCTCTATGCATCCCTTGCCTATCAATCATATTATAAATTCTCTGAAAGGAGGGATTTAGCTTTTATCCCATAGGAATTTATTCAGACCTAATGTGTGAGAAATACTATGCTGGGAATGCAGTAAAAAAATCAATAATAAACAAGACTTAGAGTATGAAAAAATAGATAATAAACAAGTAGATGAACAAGGTGCTGGCAAGTAGTAGACAAAACAGGAGGGCCATGTAAGAAAGCATGAATTGAATCACTATTACTCTTTCACCACCTCCTTTCTTAGGCCAGGCAATCTAAGGGGGAACTCACACCTTTGCAAAATGAATTATTACTGTGATCTGTATTGGGTTGTCTTCTCCTCTAGCATTATCTCTCTTACAAATTTCATCCTATCATCCAGTTGCTTCTTCCATGCAGATGATACCAGACTGATATTTCTCTTGTGAAATTTAGTGATTATAATCCATCACCTGCCAATCACCTCCATCTGGATTTACACTGTCCAATACAGCAGCCAATGGTCACTTGAAATATGGCTGCTCCAAATTTGGCTTTACTGTAGGTGAAAAATACATATTGGCTTTCAAAGACTTAGCATGGAAAGAAACATAACATAATTAATATATGTTGAAATAATAATATTTTGGCACTAAGGAAAATATATTAAAATTAATTTCAAATGTACAATACCTAGGATTTGGAAACAGCCTAAATGCCCATCAGCAGATGAGTGAATTAAAAAACTTTGGCACATCTACACAACGAAATACTATGCTGCAGTAAAAAAGAAAGAACTCTTACCATTCACAACAACATGGATGGACCTGGAGAGCATTATGCTAAGTGAAACAAGCCATTTGGAGAAAGATACATATCACATGATCTCATTCATTTGTGGAACCTAATGAACAACACAAACTGATGAACAAAAATAGACCCAAACAGAGAAGCATCACACAGACTGTCAAACTTCAGTGGGAAGACAGAGGTAGAGGGGATAACAGATCAACCAAAGGACTTGTATGCATGCATATAAGCATAACCAATAGACACAGATACTAGGAGTATGAGGGCATGTACTAGGGGATGGGAGTGGATGGGGGGAGCTAAATGGGGAGAAAAGGAGACATGTGCAATACTATATGTAATACTTTAAAGAATAAAAAAAGGAAATCAAATCCATAAAGAAAAATGGGTGAAGTAAATGTGCTATGACTGATGTCAGTATCTGCTGATTTTATATTAAAATTGGCTTTGATCTGTATTGGGCAAAAAAGTCAAGGCAAAAAAAATTAATTTCATGTGCTTCTTTTTACTTTATTGAATGTGACTACTAGAAAAATTTTAATGACTCATGGCTAATATTGTGGCTGTCATATTTCTGTTAAATAGTGCTGATCTAGAAGATCCATCAGCCATTCAACAGATACCAAGTACAGTGGTACCTCGAGATACGAGTTTAATTTGTTCCTTAACCTTGAGGCATGGGAAACTATGAGACACTCGAGTCGAGGTAAACTGGTGGGTCGTGTGCAGCCAGCCAACACGCGCGATTACTCATATCTCAACTGTTGCTCATATTTCAAAGCAAAAATCGCTTGCTCGATGGCTCATATCTCAAAAATCTCGTATGTTAGGGTACTCTTATCTCGAGGTACCACTGTACTTACTATATACCTGGCGTGATCCTACTTGATACCTACATTGTAGTACTGCCAGTATTTCAACTTGGTGGATTTAAACTGTGTTCTTTCCCCCTTCCAAGGCTACTCTACATTTTGGCTTTGCTACATCTGTCTACTCTCCTCCAACCTTCCAGAATTGGAAAGTCAGATATCTTTATATTTTCTCACAGTTCATTTTTTTGCCAAGTGTTGTGCAGTTTCCTCTGTAGATTCGTATCTATTTTCCCTTCCTTCTATTTTCACATCACTGCTCTTGACCTCTCAAAGGACAGTTTAGTATAGTAGTCGCCAACCTTTCAGACCTGACGGACCACCAGTGCACATGGATCACTGGTTGGTGACTGCTGGTTTAGTCCATGTGTCCCCATTCCAGTCTAATGTATGTGCTACTGCTATATTAGTCTTCCTAACCATCACACTGTTACCAGAATCAAAGAATGGTATGATCAAAAGGACACTAGAAATCCTTACAAAATAATGAATAGATAAGATCTGTTGAAGGAGTACTGCCTTTTGACACAGACCTCATATGTATCATCTATATATATATAAAAGCCTCAGTGACCAAATGACCGAATGACCCATCGCTATGACATGCACTGACCAACAGGAGGCAGACGCTCAGTGCAGGACCTGAACCCTGGTGGTCAGTGTGTTCCCACAGCGGGAGCACTGCTCAGCTGACCTACAGGTGTCAGACACAGGGCTCGTGGCTGGTCACCACAGCTGAGACACCACAGTGGAGCCACAGTGAGCCTGCAGAGTGGAGGTGGCAGCAGGATGAGCAGGCATGGTAGGTGCACTGGATTGCTGGTTTCTCCCTGATCCCTGCAGGCTATGCCAAGGTACCCAACTGGTGCATGAATCCATGCACCAGGCCTCTAGTCACATATAATCAACCCAACAACTTCATGAGGGAGACAGTATTACACTCATTTTGCAGATGGGGATACCCAGGTCTAGGGAGACTAACAAGCCCCAAGGCACAACTCTAGTGGTGAGCACAGGTCTACCTGACCTCTGAGGCCTGGCTCTTAATTTCTACACTACATCATCAATGTAAATGGGGAAAGTCTGCCCCTCAAAACTTGCCATGTTCTTTAAATCACTAATTGTTACCACCATTCACTCAATGGATTAGATAAAACACCTGAGTTCTTGATGTCTCCCTTTCTGTCACACTCCAAACTGAATTAATCAGCAAACCCCATCAATTCTCTATTACAAGTTATATCCCAAGTCCAACTTCCCACTATCTTCAGACGTACATCCCCATCATAAGCTCAACTGCAATTCTGAGATGGTTCCTGACTACTGTAGTGGATTGAATTGTGCCTGCCCCTCTAAGAGATGTGTTCAATTTCTAACCCCCCACAATTCCAATAACAGTGACCAAATTTGGAAATGGTCATGGCAGATGTGAGGAGTTAAGGACCCACAATGAAATCATCCTGAATCTAGAGTGGGCCCTATATCCAACGAGCGGTATCTTTATAGGGAAAAAAAAAGGAAGGAGATTTGGACATAGCAACACAGACACAAATGAGAGCAGGCCACATGCAGACAGATGGAGGCAGGGACTGAAGAGATGCTGCCATAAACCAGAGAATTCCAAGAGCCACCACAGGGAGTGTGCCCTGTCAGCAGCTTGACTTTGGACTTCTGGCCTCCAGGACTGTGAGAGGAGGGAACTTGTGTTGCTTCAAGCCACCTAATTTGCTATGGCATCCCTAATCCATTAACAAACTCCTCCGCAGTCTGTTCTCAACACAGCAACCAGTTGTCCATTCAACTGAAAACCAGATCAAGGCACTCCCCGCTCATAATCCTCCCTCTACAATTTCTCTTCACCCTTGGAAGAATATTCAAAATCCTGCCCGTTGCCTTCCAGGCAGGATGTGAACTTGTTCGGGCTGCTCTCAGATTTTTCTCCTCTTAAGTCCACTCACTCTGCTCCAGCCCCTCTGGCCTTTTCCTGTTCCTCAAAGGCAAACATACACTCCTACCTCATAAGCACTGCACTTCCTGTTTCCTGTCTGGAAGGCTTTCCCCTAGTTATTCCCCTGGATTTTCCTCAATTCATACAAGTTTCTTCTGAGAAGGAAGATAGGCCATCCCTGACCACCCTAAAAACTTTAACTAGCACACTCTTACCCTGCCCCATAGTGCATGTTGTGCTCATGGATTGGTTTGTCAGTTGACCTCACAGATGCATTCCCAGCACCTACAACAGACTCTAATACATAATAGTCCCTCAATAAATATTCACAGAATGAATGAAAAAATGAATGGAGTCAGGGCCTGAGAATAATTTGATAGGATTGTGTGGTGGGTCCAGGATCATATGTCAGGGTAATAAAAATATAAATAATAGTGTCAGCAAACATCTCTTGAGGTATTTCTGTGTACTGGGTATTGCATGAAGAGCTTTACATATTTTATCTCAATTAATGTTCAAAATGACTCCATTAGGTATCAAAATACTATAACCGGGGATGCTTTAAAAGAGGGTCAGAGCTGCCATCCCTAAGAAACTGCATTACAAATCTTATGCCTCAAGCCTTTGGAATGCTAAAGCAGGGCAAAATAACCTTTGGACTGGGCCTAAAGCAACACGGTGTGCCAAAGAACTGTTTGCAAGGGGAACCAGAGAGCAGATATTATGACTACCCACTGATGACTACCAGACTAATGACTACCAGACTGAGCGTTTAAAACATTGTTTAGAATTAGTGTCAATGTTAGCCGTATGCACCTATAGAAATGTCTTTCTGCTAATGATGTGATTGCTCCCCTACCCTTTTTCATAAGTACCCCATGCCTTTGGCTTCTAATTGGAATATTATTTGCATTTCTGCCTGAATCAGCTATTCTTTTTTTTTTCTCAAATAAATACTTTTTGTCTCTCACTTTGTCCTTTTATTTTTATATTAACATAGGTACTCAGGATTACCTGTTGAGCAAACAGTTTAGAAAGATTAAGTAGCTTTAATATACATAACAGAAAAAAGTTTGTAGAATCTATTCATAATTCTTATAAACCAATATAAAAATACAAATAACCCAGTAGAAAAGTAGGTAAAGATATAAACAGAGAACTGGTGAAAAGGAACAAGCAAAATGACTGATAGTCATATGCAAAAAGTGCTTCCTCTCATTTATAATCTGAAAAAATAATAAAAATTAAGCCACGATGAACATCCATTGGATGTTAAATAAATACACACACACACACACACACACACACACACACACACACACATGGTGATGCCAATATTACCATTTGTCTCTGTGGCTCTAGGTTGAATGTGTTAGAGAGAAAGATCAAAGTCTTTGTTAAGTACAACATTGAGTTTTACTTTCTTTCAACCTTCAATAAACTCCTTACAGTCAATCAAAATTGTACATTCCATCTGGCATTTATTTTTTTCATATCAAAGAATTATTTGGGGAATATTATTTGGTGTTGATTCATTAAAACTATTCCGGAAGCTTCCCTATTACTTAAATGAGTAGCATTCATTTTGTGAACTGAGGAATAATAAATACATATGTATAAAAATTTCTTTTTGACTCTTCTCTCTCCTTCGTTCTTGTAAGCCACCTGTAGCCAGATGTAAGGTGTGTTTTGGTCTTTCCAGAGATTGGAAAGAAGCATGTCCATGCCCCCGCCTAACAGAGAAACTAATCTGAGGAAGTGAAATAGAACTTCCATTTCTGAGTCAATAAATTACCCTCAGAGACAACTGCTTGAGTCTAAAGTACAAACAGCCATTTGTGTAAGAACTGATATTTGTAGAATTGATAAATGCATGGATGACAGCTGAGCCGAAGGAGGGGTGAGGAGATGCTGCAGTAGGTAGTCGTCTATGAGACTGAACAAGAACTTTGCACCGCCTGGGGCAGCGGTTCTCAACCTGTGGGTCGCGACCCCTTTGGGGAGTCAAACGACCCTTTCACAGGGGTCGCCTAAGACCATCGGAAAATGCAGATATTTACATCACGATCCATCACAATAGCAAAATTTCATGGTTGGGGGTCACCACCACATGAGGAACTGTATGCAAGGGTCGAGACCTGAGGAAGGTTGAGAACCACTGTCTTGGGTGAAGAGCTGTCAGGGAGTAGACACGCCCCAACCCAAAGAAAGGTTGTGGAAGTGGGAAACTTAAAGAAGAATATGGAAGCGTGGAAGGAGCCACATAGGAATAAAATGCCGTTTACTCTTTCCTGATCACAACTCACTTTAAAATGAGGGGATCTGGCAGGGAAGGGCCCCTGAGTTGGAATAAAGATATTCTCTCAACCGAAGAAGCCAGAGGAGAGTATGCAGCCGAATACACTTCGCCGGCCTTCCCTAATTTACCAGCTGTTTCCTTTCTGTTGAGTGGAAATAGAGAAATTAAACCTCCGAAACTCAATGCGAAAATAATCCCTTCAGACCCTAGAGAGCACGATCGGGTTCTTACAAGGGAAGCTATTCCGTGGTGGCTGAGGCAGGCATCTCCCGCATACAAATCGGAGGGCCCAGACATGGGATGCTCATCAGCCGCTCTAATGGCATTCGCAGGGCTATTTTTATGCTTAATCAGATGAGTCTCAGACAGCTTTTGAATATGGAAAGGGTGATATGCAAATGCGTGTGCCAATTTCTGGTTATGCGCTTTGCTTGAAAATTGACTTGGACCGGCTGAGATGTTGGCCGAAGCGTTTTCTTGGTGAGAAAACAGTCAAATATGTGGGTGTACTGATCCAAGCCAAGCAGGGGAAGGTGTCACTTCACTTTGCCTCTGGGGGTTGTAAAAGGTCAGCTAGGTGACAAAGTGACAAATTCTCATTACACGATTTAACAAGATTTTATAGATTACGTGTTGAAGTAGGCAATTTCCATGACCATTTCCTGGAGGGGGAACACATTGAAATCTTCTATGAAAAGGATAATAAATGGCCCAAAACATAAAAACTGAAGCATAAAAACTTTCATTTGCAGATGCTTGACAAATACAAAAGTGGAATCCATATAATTTATAGCTAAAGAGGGACATAAGAGAGCATCTCACTTGAAACGCTTATTTCACAAGTGAGGAGGAGCTGTCAGACTCAGTTCATAATTAGACACCTAAGGTTTGACTGGATTTATGACACAACGGTGCCAACTTAATACTGCTGAGAACTCCGCTTAGGTTTTTCCATATGTGTGTGAAAATTAGAGCAGTGCACCCCGAATGACATCCTAGGAATGGGTATTTCTCTCAAAGTCCTTGTCTTTGTGTGCTCCCCCAAATATCCTGGTTTCTAGGAAATACCTTAGTGGCATAAAGCAAAAAGGGGAAGGGAGACCCCAGATAAAAACCTTACCAAAACTATTAATTCATCTGAAGAGAGAAAAAAAATATCATTTTTTCCTTGGCTAAAGTAATTCGGTTTGGCTTTCCACATGACCCAAATTCACCAGATAATTACCAGTTCTCTGTTTCTCTTCGTGCCGTTTTGGTCTGGCCTTTGAATCCTGGGTGTACCCACAGTCCAAGGGATTAACTGAAAATTTCCCCTGACATTATTAAAGCCATATACCATGCATTTCATGGCCTTCTTGCCGCGGGACCCCGCATTGCCAGGACAAGAGATTGCCCTAGGCCCCCAGATCATATAAAAGAGTTCATAAAAGGGACTAGTTGGGGTTACAAACTGAATAAAAGCAGGGATGTGTCTGCCTTCTATGTCATTTTGTCCTCAGCACCTTGCAGTGCCTGGCAAGCAGGCAGAAGGGGCTCGATAAATATTCCTTCGAAGCATATACAGATGAATGAATAGAAAAATTACCTGAATTATCCCAGAAAGTTGAGGTAGTCAACATGTAACTCCTCTCTTAGTTGTTGTAAAAATAACAAATAAAACTATCAGAAGGGAAGGCTGAGGAGGACAGGTGGGTGGGAAGAGATCAATCAATGAACTTGTAGGCATGACCCATGGACACAGACAATAGGGTGGTGAAGGCCTGGGGTGGGGGTGGGGCAGGCTAGAAGAGGTCAATGGGGGATAAAAGGGAATATAGATACTAATTTCAACATTCAAGAGTTTGAAAAATAAAAATTAATAAAAATAAACCATAGTCCAATCTGAAAGAAAAACTCAGAGTTTGTCAACTCTGTGACACACACACACACACACACACACACACACACACGTCTGCCATGGTATGTGTGAACATGGACAGTAAGAACAATTACAACCATTTTTGAATTCCACTATGTAGTAGGCATTGTTCTAAGTCCTTTCGTGCATATTAACTCGTTTAGTGACGGCAAACCTATGTGGCAGATACTGTGACTGTGCCACCTGGCAGACACGAAAGCAAGAGTTTCATAAACTTTCTCCAAGTTTCCTAGCTAATAAGGAGAGAGAAGCATGATATAAGACTGTCACCCTGGCTCCAGAGACCACACTCTCGATCACCAGGCTCTCTTAACTCCTGAAATTAAACTTAAACCTAAGGAATGAAGACAGTTGTTGCACAATCAGTAAGAATGCTAGGGGCTTCCCCTCCACATCTCCATTCACCTTCTGGGGACTGGGTTTGTGTTTCATAGCATTGATTAGTTGGCCTTTGGTCATTAAAAAAGTGAAATAGCTGAAACTGGTTTGGCTCAATGGATAGAGCGTCCGCCTGAGGACTGAAAGGTCCCAGGTTTGATTCCAGTCAGGGGCAGGTACCTTGGTTGCGGGCACACCTCCAGTAGGGGGCGTGCAAGAGGCAGCTGATCGATGTCTCTCTCTCATCGATGTTTCTAGCTCTCCTTCCCTTCCCCTTCCTCTCTGTGAAAAATCAATAAAATATATATATATATTTTTTAAAGTGAAATGGTAAAATAGATAGCTCATATGAAACTTAGCAAAATCTTGGGACATTGCCGGGTATCCCTTCTGGACAGAATCCATGGGTGACATGTAGGCGGCTGGTTACAGAAGGCCCTCCATGGAAAAGGCTGAGAGAAACAGCTAACGTAGCCCTCTCCTACATGGCAGTGCATAGTGTTCAGGGTACACTGTCCCTTTGTGCTCACCACCCCCTCCACGGGTCTCCTCAGGTCTGTCCTGCTCATCCCGACCCTCAGCCCACCACTTGTCTCCCTCCTGTAATCAATCAGGTGACTGCCACCTGTGAGCCCAAAGAGGGGACACTGTAATCTGGTTCTCCCCCCAGTCTCTTTGACACCTAATTTTGTGTCATCAAATCTACAGCCAGCTTTTTAATGCACCTTCCTCCTCAGCAAGGGCTCTTTCCTCTCACACCAAAAGCTGGCCGTTACAAATCAGTGGCTTCACTTTGAATCCATGCTTCTGTGATGAGCTGCAAGCACCTATGCCATTAGCGTCTTCCCTTTGGCTTTCTGTTCTAATACTCCTCACACTCCTCAAAGCAATACAGATGCCTCTGGCCCAACGGGGAAGCAATGCTGGAACATAAAGAGAAAGTAGATTTAAGAAATGAAAACCAAACCCTCTTTTCACGTCAGTCAACTACAGGCTGCTCAGTTTAAGAAATCACAGACGTTTAATAATTCACCTCATTCAAGAGTTTTTGTTCCATTTCATTTGTTTTGTTTTGCCTTCTCTCTATACTTCAGAAGCAGTTTGCTCTAGAGTGGAAAGAGCTGTGGGCCTTGGATTTTGTCCTAAATCTGCCATTAACCAGTTAACTGCCACGCGTCCAACACGGAAACCATCCCCACATGCCACGATGTTTGGAATTTAATTGCGTGCACAGATGCTTATGGCATACAAAGGGTTAACTTACTGCAAAACTTGGGCAGGCTACTCCCGTGGCCTGGGCGATGGGTCCCAGTAGCACAATGTGTAGCACACTTGTTTCCACTGTTCCTCAGGCAGTTCCTGGGGACCCGGCCTCTCTGGGAAGGTGTGAATGCATTGCCTATCTTGACTTCCCGAGAAGCAAGAACAAAGCAAGTATTTTTATCTGCATTTTTTAAATATATTTTATTGATTTTTTACAGAGAGGAAGGGAGAAAGATAGAAAGTCAGAAACATCGATGAGAGAGAGACATCGATCAGCCGCCTCCTGCACGCCCCACAGTGGAGATGTGCCCCCAAGCAAGGTACATGCCCCCAACTGGAATCGAACCTGGGACCTTTCAGTCCACAAGCCAATGCTCTATCCACTGAGCCAAACCGGTCTCGGCTTTATCTGCATTTTACAGATAAGACAGCCAAGGCTTATCATCCAGGAACAGATGATAAATCCAGGAATCAAATTCGAGTTTTCTGGACTCTGAAACCCTTTGCTGCTCTACAACTATAGAATTTAGATTAGGTGTGTGTGTATGTGTGTGTGTGTGTGTGTGTGAGAGAGAGAGAGAGAGAGAGAGAGAGAGAGAGAGAGAGAGAGAAACACATCAATGCACAATCCTGGAAAAAAAAAATTCAATAGTCAGTCACCCAGGTAAAGGAACAGAGCCATAGGGACATCCTTGCCCAAGAAGACACGAGAAGCAAATGTGAGGGAAAAGGACATTCCCTTTGGTTGACCGATCTGGGCTGGTTACGTCACTGGGATGATTTCTCACTCTGCAAAGGCTAGACTGGAATTGCAACATCTTCAAAAAGGATGAGGAAGAGACCACAGAATTCTGGCAAAATTCTGGTTAGCAGTGGCCTGTCAGGCTGACTTACTCTGCTGAAATGATAAGGATTCCAGGCAGGCTCTCTGGGCAGGAAACCCCAGGGCCTGGGGGAGGGAGCCTCATTGGGAAATGAACACTGAACCATATGCAGACTCCTGCGTCCTGACACAGCAAAAACACAGTCTTCACTCAGGATGACAAAACTGCGCGCGTGGGAGAGAGATGACGCACTCTGTGACAGTCACTGCAGCAGGTGGGGGGAGATCAAGGGTCCGTTCCAATATGTCTGTTCAAACTTTCCCTTTTCAAAGTCGGAAGAAATAATAACGGGGCTGCCCAAGTGAACATGTATCTGTTGCTAGGAGTTCGGAGTACACCTTGCGAATCCACTCAGAAGTCTCAGTTAAAATCGCAGCTGTGATTTGCGCATTGGATTCAGACATTGTACCAGGACATGGCAAAGGGAGAAAGGACAGTAACCTTGTGGGTTGTTCCACCTCCAATTGGGATGAATGGTGGCTGATGTCAGAGGCACTCAGATTGTATCTGAAGTAGTAATACAGTGGTACCGCGAGATACAAGTTTAATTCGTTCCGTAACCTTGAGGCGTGGGAAACTATGAGACTCTTGAGTCTCGGTAAACTGGTGGGTCGTGTCCAGCGGGCCCATCCGAGCAATTACTCCTATCTCAAATGTTGCTCGTATTTCAAAGCAAAAAATCGCTCGCTTGACGGCTCGTATCTCAAAAACCTCGTATGTTAGGGCACTCATATCTCAAGGTACCACTGTACTGCCTTTCGCTTGCAGAGAGTTATACAGATTGGGAAATCCTTTTATTTGAGGCTGTTCACACATTTGCTAAAATTAAATATGGTGTTTCCCTCACAAAAATAATACAAAAATATACTTATTTAAAAATCAGCTTCTGCAACATTTACATGACTAAATGTTTCTAAGCATCTAAATATATTTTTTACATGGTCATGGCACCCAAGATTTCCCATTTCCCATTCAACAATTTTTTTCCTCATTAACACACACACACACACACACACACACACACACACAGCGTATTTTCTGTTTTTAGTTGGGTTGTAGAACATTTTTTTGCTGGTTGATTTATAGGAGTCCCTTGTACACTCTTGATATGAGTTCTTTGTCAGGTATATGATTGTGACTCTCTTCCACTTACTACTTATTGAGTCTGTGAGTCATATATTATTTGTCAAACTTTAGAATTAGAAAAATTGCTAGTGATTCTCTTGCCCAGCCTTTTCATTCACAAATGAGGAAAATAGCCTAGATAAGGACCACATAGTTGCTTAGTGGTAAAATTAATACTAGACTTCTGACTCTCTCTCCTGGACTGTAGCTGATATTCTCTACTGGTGAATTTTTAACGTGTGGCAGTCATACAATATAATATGGTCATACCATTCATATGTAGCAATTAAGAACTTATGACATGTGAAACAACATGGGTAAAGCTCAGCATAATGTTGAGTAAAAAAGTCACACATAACAATATATAATCCATTATTCCATTCACACAAAGTTCAAAACTAGGCAAAACCAGCCTATAGTGATGGAAAGTAGACCTCTATTCCTTGGAAGTGGGGGAGATGGTTGTGGCTAGAAGAGGACATGGGAGAGCTCTCTCCATATGGGAGGTATCTGCATGGATGGAGACTATGTAAAGATTTATCATGCCAAAACTGGTTTGGCTCAGTGGATAGAGCATTGGCCTGAGGACTGAAGGGTCCCAGGTTCGATTCCGGTCAAGGGCATGTATCTTGGCTGCGGGCACATCCCCAGTAAGAGGTGTGCAGGAGGTGGCTGATCGATGTTTCTCTCTCATCGATGTTTCTAATTCTCTATCTCTCTCCCTTCATCTCTGTAAAAAATCAGTAAAATATATTAAAAAAAGATTTATCAAGCTGTAGATTTAAGATTTGTGCATTTTACTGTATTACCTATATAAAATCAGTAGAAACCAAAGAAGAAAAACAAAGCAAAGACTTAACTATTTCTCATTAACTGGACAGATATTGAGCAAAAGAGAATAACACTGGCCTTCAAATGATTTTTAATCTGAATTATTCTTTTTGGCTGACTTTTACTATTACACAAGCCACAAAGTTGCCAAATTTCTACTTCTTTGAATAATCTGGCTCTGCCTTGAACAAGCTGTGGGTTGAGCTAATTGACCTTTACAGCCACATCTGGGTCCCAATTTCTGAGATTTTTCAAAAAGAGATGCCAAAATATATATAATCTCTGAGTGGGAAGGAACACCAGAAGTGGTCTGGTTCTCATCTGTTATTTTTTAGGAGGAAAGAGTGAACTGGAGAATGGAAATGACCTCTCCAAGGCTGTCTCAGTAGTAATTCAGTGCAGCTCTGTGGACTTCATCTCAACTCAGCTCAACAACTCTTGAGTACCAGCTGTGTGTCAGGCACTGAGTCAGAAACTGGGTTGGGTCCCCAGGTTCCATAAAAAACACAGGGAAGGTACCATTTTGCTGCTTTGTGATGGAGCAATAAGCTCATTTCCTACATCCAAGTGTGAGAACACCAGAAGACAAAAGCCAGAAGACTTAGAAGAAAGGAAGCAAGACAAAGGTCAAAGTACCAAAGTAATATAGCCACACTTTGTCCTTTCCTGCACCCAACCACTGAATCATCAAAGTCTCTTTTTGTCCCAGGGGACTGGTTCTGGGACTCTAGATCATGATAAAGGCAAGCCATAATTAGAGAATTACTACATGAAAAATCTGATCACATGGCCTAAAATGATGTGAACCTGAATTTCCCTCTTTGTAAAGTTCTACTTCCTTTCTGGTGAAACCTGTATTTTTCAGCAAAGAACTTTTCTTCTCCAGTTGCTTTATCAAACAGGGGAATTAATTAATTAATTAATTAATTAATTAATGAAGCCTTCCTACAAAGCGGTTGTAGGCATCAAGCATGATGAATGTAAAATTTGCCACTCAAAGCATGAAAAGCACAAAAATCCAATACAGTGGCAATAGCATAGATACATGCTCAGAGAGAAAGTCAGAAGACAAGGGTCTGAATTAAGATACCTAGGAATAAACTTGACTAAGGAAATAAAAGACCTGTACTTGGAAAACTACAGAATATTGAAAAAAGATATAGAGCAGTGGTTCTCAACCTTTCTAATATCATGACCCTTTAATACAGTTCTTCATGTTGTGATGATCCCCAACCATGAAATTATTTTTGTTGCTACTTCATAACTGTAATTTTGCTATTGTTATGAATCATAATATAAATATCTGTGTTTTCTGATGGACTACAGCAGCAGTTCTCAACCTGTGGGTCATGACCATCGGGAAACTCAGATATTTACATTATGATTCATTAACAGTAGAAAAATTACAGATATGAAGTAGCAACAAAAATAATTTTATGGTTGGGGATCATCACAACATGAGGAACTGTATTAAATGGTCATGGCATTAGAAAGGTTGAGAATTACTGCTATATTGCCAATCCATGGTTCTCAAAACTGCCTGGTACTGGCACAAGAACAGACAAATAGACCAATGGAATAGAACAGAGAACCCAGGAATCGACACAAACCATCATGCTTAATTAATATTTGACCAAGGAGACAAGAGCATACAATGGAGTCAAGATAGTCTCTTCAATAAATGGTGCTGGGAAATTTGGTCAGATACATGCAGAAAAAAATGAAACTAGATCACCAACTTACACCATACACAAAAACAAATTCAAAACGGCTAAAGGACTTGAATATAAGACAGAAACCATAAAAATCCTACAAGACTCCATAGGCAGAAAAATAGCAGACACATGTCCTAGCAATATCTTTACAGACACAGCTCATAGGGCAATGGAGACTAAGGAGAAAGTAAAGAAATGGGACTACATAAAAAAAAAAAAAAAGCTTTTGCACAACAAAAGAAACCACCAACAAAACAAAAAGAAACTCTACTGCATGAGAGAACATATTTGGAAATGTTAACCCTGATAATGGTTTAATCTCCAAAATTTACAGAGAACTCATAGAAGACAAAATGAAGACAAACAATCCAAAGAATGGGCAAAGGAACCAAATAGATACTTTTCAAAAGAAGATATACAGAAGGCCAAGAGCCATATGAAAACATGCTCAAAGTCACAAATCATCTGAGAGACACAAATCAAAACAGCAATGAGATACCATCTCTCACCTGTCAGAATGGCTGTCATCAACAAATCACAAGTGCTGGAGAGGATGGGGAGAGAAAAGAACCCTCTTTCATTGCTGGTGGGTATGTAGACTGGTGCAGCCACTGTGGAAGACAGTATGGAGTTTCCTCAAAAAGTTAAAAATGGAACTCCCATTTGACCCAGTAATCTTACTTCAAGGACTATATCCCAAGAAACCAGAAATACCAATCAGAAAGAATATATGCACAGCAGCACAATTTACAATAGCTAAGATTTGGAAACAGCCTAAGTGCCCATCAGCAGATGAGTGAATTAAAAAACTTTAGTATATCTACACAATGGAATACAATGCTGCTATAAAAAAGGAGTGACTTTTACCATTTGCAACAACATGGATGGAACTGAAGAGAATTATGCTAAGTGAAATAAGCCAGCCAGAGAAAGATAAATATCATGATCTCATTCGTATGTGGGATTATAATGATCAACATAATTTGATGAATAAGAATAGATCCAGAGACAAATGGTAGGGGTCAGGGTAGGTTAGGGAGCATCCAAAGGATTTGTATACATGCATATTAGCATAACCAATGAACACTGGGGTGTTGGAGGCTTACCTGGGGTGGGAATGCTTGGGGGTAGGGGGGCCAATTGGGGAAAAAGGACACATATGTAAAACTTTAGACAATAAAAAAAATTAAAAAAGAAGACATGGGTCTGTCCTATTCTATTAGTAACAAGGTGTGATTTTCTTCTTTCTTGGCAGTCACTTACATTTGAATTTGTCTTCACTTACAAAATGTTTGGACCAAAGTTTCCCACACCTTTCTCAGCTCTCAGATTAAACAAAGACTGTGACTCAGAGTCATTAAATAACTTGAATCTGGTGGGCTTTGCTGGTTGTTCCTGGAAATACTAAGGATGATAAGAATGCAAATTGTTAAAGAAGAGAAGGAATGCAGAAGGTAGAAGAGGTAAAGAGGAGAAAAATCTAGAAGAAGGAGAGACTACATGGGAGAACATATTTGCCAATGTTATCACTGATAAGGGTTTAATCTCCAACATTTACAAGGAACTCATACAACTCAACAAAAGGAAGATAAGCAATCCAATCAAGAAATGGGAAATGGACCTCAATAAAGACTTTTTGAAAGAAGACAGAAGGAAGGCCAAGAGACATGAAAACATGCTCAAAGTCACTAATTACCAGAGAGATGCAAATCAAAATGATAATGTGGTACCATCTCACACTTGTCAGAATGGCCATCATCAACAAATCAATAAATGACAAATGTTGGTGAGGATGCAGAGAAAAAGGAACCTTGATGCACTGCTGATGCAAATGCAGACTAGTGCAGCCACTGTGGAGAACAGTATGGAATTTCCTCAAAAAACTAAAAATGGAACTCCCATTTGACCCAGTAATACCACTTCTAGGAATATATCCCAAGAAGCTAGAAACATCAATCAGAAAGAATATATGCACCCCTATGTTCATAGCAGAGATTTGGAAACAGCCTAAGTGCCCTTCAGCAGATGAGAGGATTAAAAAAATCTGTGGTACATCTACACAATGGAATAATACTCTGCGCTAAAAAAGAAAAACTCCTATCTTTTGCAACAACATGGATGGAACTGGAGAGCATTATGCTAAGTGAAATAAGCCAGTCAAAGAAAGATAAGTATCACATGATCTCACTCATTTATAGAATATAATGAACAATATAAACTGATGAACAAAAATAGTTCCAGAGACAGAGAAACATGAATCAGACCATCAAACCTCGGAGGGAAGGTAGGGGAGGGGAGAGGTAAGAGGGAGAGATCAACCAAAGGACTTGAATGCATGCATATGGGCTGAACCAATGGACACAGACAACAGTGGGGGGGGGGGGAGTGCATGAGTGGGAAGAATGGAGGATAAGGGGAGAATAAGGACCCATATGTAACACCTTAATCAATAAAGAAATTTTTCTAAAAATGGATGTTGGGTTTTGTCAAATGCTTTTTCTGCATCAACTGATATGACTGTTTTTTATCTCTCAGTTTGTTTATGTTATGTATCATGTTTATTGATTTGCAGATATTGTACCATCCTTGCATCCCTGGGATAAATCCTGCTTGGTCATGGTATATGATCTTTCTGATGTACTGCTGGATCCGATTTGCTAGGATTTTGTTGAGGATTTTGGCATCTATGTTCATGAGGGATATTGGCCTGTAAGTCTCTTTCACTGTGTTGTCTTTATCTGGTTTTGGTATTAGGGTGATGCTGGCTTCATAGAATCAGCTTGGAAGTGTTCCTTCCTCTTGAAATTTTTGGAATAGTCTAAGGAGGATAGGTTTTTAGTTCTTCCTGGAATATTTGGTATAACTCTCCTGTGAAGCCATCTGGGCCTGGGCTTGGTTTGCTGGAAGCTTTTTGATGACTGCTTCAATTTCTCCCATAGTTATTGGCCTATTGAGATTTTTAGAATCTTCCTGATTGAGTTTTGGAAGGTTGTATTTTTCTAGGAATATGTCCATTTCCTCCAGGTTGTCCAGTTGGTTGGAATAGAGTTTTTCATAATACTTTTTAACAATTCTTGGTATTTCTATGGGGTCTGTTGTTATTTTGCCTCTATCATTTCTGATTTTGATTATTGGGGTTTTCTCTCTTTACTTCTTGGTGACCCTGGCTAGATGTTCATCATTTTGTTTATCCTTTCAAAAAAACAGCTCTTGCTTTTGTTGATCTTTTGTATTGTTTCTTTGGTCTCTACGTCATTTATCTGCACTCTGGTCTCTATTATTTCCTTCCTTCTGCTTACACTGGGCTTTTCTTAATGCTCTCATTCTAACGCTTTGAGTTGTAGAGTTAGATAATTTATTACCATTGTTTCTTGTTTTTTTTGCAGTAGGCTTGTAGAGCTATGAACTTCCCTCTCAAGGCTGCTTTCACTTTTTCACATAGATTTTGGATTGTTGTGTTTTCACTGTCATTTGTTGCCATGATGTCTTTTATTTCTTCTTTGGCCTCTCTGATAATCCAGTCATTGTGTAATAGTGTGCTATTTAGTCTTCAAGTGTTTGATTTTTTTGGATTGCTTTATTGTGGTTGAGTTCCAATTTTATGCCATTGTAATCTGAGAAGATGCTTGATATGATTTCTATCTTCTTGAATTTGAAGAGACTTTGCCTGTGTCCTAATATGTGGTCTATCTTTGAAAATGCTCCATGTGCACTGAAGAAGAATGTATATTCTATATATTTGGGGTGGGATGTTCTAAAGATGTCAATTAAGTCCTTCTGATCTAGTGTGTCTTTTAGGATTGCTGTTTCTTTGCTGAGTTTTTGTTTGGTTGATTTATCCATTGGTATCAGTAGGGTATTAACATTCCCTAGTATGACTGTATTGCTATCAATCTTACCTTTGATATCTTCCAGAAGTTGTTTTATGTATTTAGGTGCTTCTGTATTGGGTGCATATATGTTTACCAGAGCTGTATCTTCTTGTTGAATTGCTCCCTTTATTATTATGTAGTGGCCTTCCTCATCTCTTTTTATGGCCTTTACTTTGAGATCTCTTCTATCAGATATAAGTATCACAACCTCAGCTCTTTTCTCATTTCCATTTGCCTGAAAAATCTTTTTCCATCCTTTCATTCTCAGTCTGTGTGAATCCTTTGTTCTGAGGTGGGTCTCTTTCAGACAGCAAATATATGGGTCATGTTTTCTTATCCATTCAGCTACCCTATATCTTTTGATTGGTGCATTTAATCCTTTTACATTTAAAGTTATTATTGACAAGTACATGTTTGTTGTCATACTTTTCCTTAATGTTTGTGTTTCTTCTTGCCTTTCTCTTTCTTCTTTTTACAGCAGTCCCTTCAGCATTTCTTGCATTGCTGGCTTGGTAGTGATAAACTCTCTTGGTCCTTTTTTGACTGTGAAGCTTCTAATTCCATCTTCAATTTTGAATGATAGCCTGGCTAGGTATAGTATTCTTGGGTTCAGTCCCTTGCTTTGCATCACTTTGTAAATTTCATTCCATTCCCTTTTTGCCTGGTGTGTTCCTGTTGAGAAATTCATTGATATTCTAATAGTAGAACCCTTGTAGGTAACTTTCTGTCTCTCTCTGGCAGCCTTTAAAATTCTTACTTTGTCATTGGTGTTGCCAATTTAATTATGATGTGTCTTGGTGTCGGTCTTTTAGGGTTCATCTTGTTTGGGACTCTATGTGCTTCTTGAACTTGCATAGTTTTTTCTTGCCAGTATCAAGGAAGTTTTCTGTCATTTCTTCAAACAGGTTTTCTATTCCTTGATTCTCTCCCTCTCCTTCTGGTTCCCCTATTATGCGAATATTGTTTCATTTTTTTGTTGTCCCAAAGCTCCCCTAGGCTCTCCTGTTGCTTTTTAAGTCTTCTTTCCAGTTGCTGCTGTGTTTATGTGTGTGTGTTTTTTTCCTACCTTGTCTTCTTATTTGCTGATGCAGTCCTCAGCCCTTCTAGTCTACTGTTTAAGCCTTCCATTGTGTTCTTTATTGCAGCTATATCATTCTTTACCTCCTCTTCGTTCTTTTCCATGTTGGTGACATTCTCATTCAGCTCCCTATAATTCTCATTGGGTTGCATGTATTTGTCATCCACCTGTTTAAACATCCTTATAACCATTACTCTGAATTCTTTGTTAAGCTGCTAGCCTCAATTTCATTTAACTCCCTTTCTGGTGATCCCTCTTTTTCTTTCCTTTGGGGGATGATTTTTAGTCTTCCCACGACTTCCTGTAATGTTTTAATTGTAGATCCAATTGCTTTTCTACCCAGGTTCTTTTGGGGATGGTGTTACTGGTATAATCTCTCAGTTCTCCTGGGCTTGGTAATCTAGTGTAGCTCCCTACTTGAGCTATTTGGGTTCTCTGGATGAGGCCTCCGAGCTTGAGAGGTACAACTATGGTGTCTAGAAGTCAGCAGCTGTGGAGGGGAGTGTCTTAATTTTTGCTGTCTTGCACCCTTAGTTGAAACCACGCATGCCCAGAGGGAACTCACAGTGGCACCCAGGAACCATCTGTTGCGATGATAGGGTTCAGAGGGCCTGCACTCTGAAAAGGCATGACTGTGGTGTCCAGAGTTCTATAGTTGTGTGGTGGGCAGACTCAGCTTTTGCTGCTATATCTCTGGTGGATAGGCGCTCACTCCCAGTGATGGCTCACAGGGGTACCCGCAGTTTGTTTGCCTGCAAGGCACACTGAAGCTCTCTGAAGGGCACTGGCAGTGTAGCCACGCAATTGAGGCGCCTGTGGGCAGGTCTCCAGGATGAGACAATTCAGAATTTTTATTGCCGGAGCAAAGGGGAGGGGAGAGTGTTTCCCTGTTGTCCAAGATCACACCCAGGGAGAGCTCACAGTGACTCCCACTAGCACCCTGTGGGTAGATGGGCTCAGAGTGCCTGCCTGTTGGAAATTCACATTTGTAGAGGTGCATTTGCCAATGCAGAGCTCTGACGCACTCTGAGGGGTCCTGGCACTGAGGTTGAGCAGCTGAGGTGAATGTGGGCAGTTATTCAGGAAGATGGAAGTTCAGAATTTCTACTGCAGGCCAATGCGTCCTTGTCTGTACAGAATCACCCCCAGCAGGGGCTCAAAGCAGCTCCCCCGAGGACCCTATGGATAGATGGGCTCAGGATGCCTGCCCTTTTGAAATGTGCATATCTGTGGCAGTGAGTTTGCTGGCACAGGGCTCTGATGCACTTTGAGGGGCCCTGGCACTGAAGTCATCCTGCTGGGGTGTCTGTGCAGGTCCCAGGATGAGTGAATTCAGGATTTCTACTGCTGGGGCCAGTGTGTCCCTGTTTGTCCAAGATCACACCCAGCCAGGACTCACAGCGGCTCCCAGAAGCACCCCGTGGGTAGATGGGCTCAGGGTGCCTGCCTGTTGGAAGTGCATTTGCCTGCGCAGAGCTGTGCCACACTTTGAGCAGCAGCCCTGGCACTGAAGTTAAACAGCTGGGGTGTATGTGGGAGGAAGGACCTCAAAGTTTCTACTGTGGGGCAGCGTGTCTTTGTCTCTACAGAATCATACCCAGCAGGGACTCAAAGCAGCTCCCCAGAGGACACTGAGGATGTATGAGCTCAGGGTGCCTTCCCTTGTCTGTGGCGGTGCGTTTGCATGCGCAGAGCTCTGATGCACTCTGAGGGGCCCTGGCATTGAAGTTGCACAGCTGGGGTGTCCATGGCAGTTATTCAGGAAGAGGGAGTTCAGAATTTCTACTGCAGGGCAAAATCACACCCCCAGGGGCTCCCAGTGGCTCCCAGGCGCTGCCTGCAGAGTGGTGTGCCCTGGCTGCCTGCACGCACTGGAAATGCACAGATGTTTTGTCCAGAGGTCTGCCGCTGGGGAGGGTGAGGTTCACTTACTGCTGCCGAGCGGTGCACCTTTGAAGGTGGAGGTCCCAAGGGCCGTGGGTCTGCGAGTGGGACAGCAGGATTTTGGCTGGAATAGCTACTGGGTCGCAAGGCAGTTCCCAGGCCTGTCTGGTTGGTGGTGTTGATGAGTTCCTTAAAAAGGCCATTCTCCCCTTCAAGATGGCGTGGGCTTTGTGCTGGAGTCCTGCAGTCCAGGGAGTGCCCACAGTGGTGGCAGTCTCTCCCTGTCCAAGAGAGCCTGTCTGCCAGCCCCTGCCGCTCTTGTGAGATTTAACTATCCCTTATTCACTCTCACACACACGCACACACATGCACACACACACACACACACACCACACACATCCATACACACTCCTTTCATCCCCTCACTCACTCACTTCCTCTCCCTTCCCTCTGTCCTGTCAGCTGCCATCTTCTGGACTTCTGGGATCTTGTTTTCTAACCACCATCTATTGACACCTAAATAGAAATGCAACTCTAAGGAGCCACCTCCTCATTTCATCTCCATCACCTATAA